>CATIWO010222185.1:0-36589 GCA_949673435.1 Macaranga tanarius
TTGTTATTAAAGTAATTAGGGTTGCAATTGCAATGAGAATTGAATTGTTTGATCTTAGTTAAAGAAATACAAGGTAGTATAGTCAACCTTGAGAGAGGTGATTATCATTTAAGATAACTCAGGATTTGCATGAATAATTGAAATTAAGGGAAGAGAATTGATTAACAAGTGTGAGGTGAATTAATTTCCTAATGGTTGTTTTATATTTGGTTAATTGAATACAAAATTAGAATTTATAGTTTAATTAGTTTTAGTGAATTAGAATTAAATTGATCATTACTTTTGGGAGCTTTAAACAATTAGAAATAGATTAAAAGGTGGATAGGTTAAAATCTCTGTGGGAATGATATCTTTAGTACTACTTGTCGATTCTGTATACTTGCAGAGTTTTTGGCAAAAATTTATTAGTTTATTAGTTTCATATTAATAAATAATATTAATATGAATGTAAATAGAAGCGAGTTTTATATACGGATTAGAAACCTAAAGTAAACTAAAAGGATTGTGATCCTTTTGTTACTGATGATTCTTATGTCAAAGCTGCTGATGTTACAGATGTCGTTAGAGTGGTATTTTTTTTTGTTATTTTTATTTTTGTTGCTTTTCAGTTTACTTTTGGGATTTGATATTATTTTTTGTACTATTTTAATTTTTTTATCTTGTATTATTTTTTATTTTTTATTTGTATTAGTTGAGTATATTAGTTTTATTTTGGTTGCTTTTTAGTTGATTTTTAGTTTTCTGATATACTTTTATATGATTGTTTTTGTTTTTAATTTGTATTAATTTAGTTTATTAGTTTCATTTTGGTTACTTTTTGGTTAATTTTTAGTTTCTGATATAATTTTATATGACTGTCTTTTTCAGGGTGATAATATTTTATTTGATGATAAGGGTGATTTTGAGTATCGTGGAAGACTTAAGCCAAAGGATAAAGATAAATTTAAAATTGTTCTTTGATTTTTAGTACAATTATAATGGATTTTCAGTCGTATATGGTATATTTCAAAAGAATATTATTAGTTTGTTGAATGATTTTATGCTTGGATTATGTAAATTTAATGTTTTTTAAAGTTAAACTTTTAGTATTTGGTTTAGTTGTTTTGCATGTTTTTGGATTTTAGTTCTTATATTTAAAAGTCAATCAGCTAGTCCAAGAAGTGCACCTTAATATATCCACAGGAAAGAAACAACCTGAGATTATTTTTATTTTTGATTTGTATTAGTTTAGTTTATTAGTTTCATTTACTGTTGCTTTTTGGTTGATTTCTTTATTTCTGATAAGCTTTTGTATGATTGTTTTTATTATTATTTATTAATATAGAAGGTAAAGTAGTTGATTATTATTATTTATTAATATGAATGTAAATATAAACGAGTTTCATATATGGATTAGAAACCTAAAGTAAACTAAAAGTATTCAATATTATATTGGTTAATATATATCTATAAAAATATAGCAGAGTGTTTCTGTTTGTACAAATTTCTGGCAAATTGGATGTTTATGTCCCACCGAGCGTGCCAAAAGCTTGTTGGTGTGATTTGATAATTACTGACTTCTTTCAAATGAGTGTGGATTCCCAAACGCCTTTACCACAATTTGTTTGAGTTCCAAGGATGTAAAAGATGATATTTGATTGTAAATGGTAAATTGATTGTTGGAGGTAATGATAATTTGCTAGAGGAAATGATAAATTGTTAGAGAAAATGATAAATGAGCTAAAGGAAATGCTAGAGGAAATGAAAATAAGCTTGAGGAAATTGTAATTGTATTGAATTGACAGTGAATACAAAAGCTGTTGAAAGCATAAAATTGCTAAAAGAAATGACTATTTGCTAAAAATTGATTGGATTGATTTGTTGTTGAGTTGTTGATTGTTGTTGTTGATGTTGGTCTTTATGCTACTGCCTCCTTTTATAATCCAGGTACTTAGTGCAGAAGCTAAGTCTCTTTAATTCTCCAGCTTGCTTGCTATAGAAGTTGAGTTCCTTCAATGTGGCACTAATTAACCTCCATTAACTTTTTCTTGCGTCCCTTGCATTTCCTTTGGCTATTCTTCAGCTCTTCATTCTGTAATTTTCTTCCTTCATCACCAAGTCTTCAATTATTGACTTCTACAGCATCTTCTAGTATCTTCACGTTCTTTAGCTTTAATTTCCTCAAGCTTGCTCCTGTAACCTGCTCTTTTAATTTCCTCAAGTATTGAATTTTCTCTAACTCTTCAGTGTCTCTGATTACCTCCAGCAACAGCCTCTACTTGATTTTTCTAGTTTCCTCCAGAAGCTTCTAACTTCAACTCACAGATTTCTTTCCTAAACAACTTTGAATGGGTTGGGCTTCATTATTAGGCTTCACTTGGGCCTTAATTTTAACAATGGACTAAAAATTTATATTTAGGTATAAACAGTTTCGTATACTGAAAATAAACCAATAATATACGAAAAGATAAACAAAAAATAAACTAAAAGTGTTCAAATTTTAGTGATCAATATTATTCATTAATACTTATATTCGAAATTGTATTATATACATAATATAAGCAAAAAATAAACTAAAAGTATTCAAAATTGAATAAAACTGGAATACCGGATACATTTTTTTAAGAATAAGAGACAATTAATATTTGTATTCAAATTATAATACATTATTTTTATTTATACATAAATATTATTGGATATATAAAAATTGAAAAAATAAGAGAAATTGTAATTATTATTAATAACTGAATTCACAAAAATTATTATTTTTAATTATTATTAATAACCATATGATTATAGCTAAAATTATTTGTGGCTTGTTGCAACTACTCCTTTAAATTTCCAGCCGGTACAAAGGAACAAGCAGGCTAGGCCATCTATTTTACCTCATACACCAGACATCTCTGCTTTTGGTATGGGCTTTCTCGTTATATATCGTTGTACTATTTGTTTATGTTGGTCTGTAATGATAAAGCTTCTGCTATCTCTGTGCATTAGGCATATGGAAACCCCAAGCTGATTCCCTTAGTTTGTTATATGGGGACTCTCAACATGGATGAGATCTTTATCCATCACATACTTTCTCTATATCTGTGAAGGCCAACTCCCTTGGCTTCAACAACAATAGTCCATTCTCTAGAGTTTCCCTCAACTTAATGTATTTTCCTAATCGAGTGTAAAGTGTTATAAATTCTTTTGTTCCAGTCAGTAACAAAAATTTTGGAGATAGATAACAAGACACTGGAAATGGCTACAGGCTTTTCGAGATTCAACTTGTGGGCAACTCCAACGCAGAAGAAACTTCAACATTGGTTACCACATTTAGAATAGTTGGGGATGATTGTCTAGTTGTGTCTTTAGATGCTGAATTTGATTAGCATTTTGAGCCATCAAATCTTAATTGATCTGAAATCCCTTCAGTAAGCTGTGAGCCTGAGATCTCCTCATGAGTTGTAGAGTAGGCAAATTAGAAGTTGCATGAAAGTGATTCCCTTTGACGTGTTCATAAGGATAAAAAAAGGGGCTATGACGAGATCGATTCAGATGCTGCTTTGAGGGAGAAGAAATTAAGAGAAATGGTGGAGAAGTAGAGTCTTTTTTTTATTTGTTGCATTGAAGATGATGGGGCACGGGAGTAAAATTTTTAATGTCAAATGACACGAAGGTAATATTTGAAAAGTTGGGGTTTTGAGGTAATAAAAATATTAGAAAAGGGTACTTAGGTAAAGATCCCTAAAATTTAGGTGGGTTTAGACTTAAAATAAGAGTTTTAAACTATTTATTGGAAAAGATAAAATTTGGTATATATATCCCAACTACACAAGTCAAGGGGCTAGTTGACCATTTATCCAAAATTAAACTTAGCCGAAGTGAAACCCAATATAATAATCAATCTATAATCAACTGAATTTTGATCAATGAATAACCTAACCTAAGAACAGAATGACATGTATAACAATAGAAAATAATTGAGCAAAACTATCTATTGTAGAAATGGATACAAAAAAGGAACCGTAGCAAATTGGTTGTTAATTCATCTTCTAGTGCTCAACCATTTCTTCTGCATTAGCTCATCAGTGGCAACAACTGCTTCATATAAGAAGAGGCAAGAAGAAGCCTCTCATTTTCAGGTATAAATTTTTCTTTCGTTACTTTATTGACTCTATTTTTTATGGCAATGATCATAATTGTGCATTAAATTATTATTATTATTATTATTATTTTTGTCATTGTTGTCATATCCATACCTGAATAATTAAAGTTATTTTTCATTAGGACTAAATTGTAAGAAAAATAAATTTAGAGGAAGGACTTAATTGAAAAATATTAAGTTGAGGGACCAAATTGTAAAATAGCATAAACAACTATTATTACAGATAAAGAAAAAGAAGAAGAAGAGAAAAAAAAAGAAAGAGGAGGGACGCTCTACAGCTGAAAAGGAAGAGAACTACATTTCAGTGAGTGGACTTCTTTTTTTCAATCCTTTCACTTCTATACTTCTTTTTGATAGATTTTAAATTAATTTGGATTGAAAATTTCATGTCTGTTGAAAAATTATAAAATTCAAATGTTACAAAGGTGTGATCAGGCGGTGCCTCATCGTGCAAAGGCGACACCTCAGCCCACCCAAAGCCTTCAGGCAGCGCCTTAATGAACAATAAGGCGACATCTTAGTGATATGAAGTTGATCAGGAGGCACCTTAATAGCCACAGAGGTGGCGCCTCTACATTGAGTCGGTGCCTCAGTGGTTCAAAATGATGTTTAAGTTGATTCTGATCAGTTTATAACCCTGATTTTTTATGTATAAGATATACAGAGTAATACAAAGTTTTGATTTGATAAAAAACATGATTGGTTATGGAAATGTGATGATTTTGTGAGCATATGTACATTGAATGGAAAGGTGGTTGTAGTAAGACCATGCCTGGGGTACGGCTGGATTCTATGAGACTTAAGACTGTATCCGGAACGTAACAACTCATGTATGATTGATATTTTTGTACCTAAGGTACAATGAGAAATTGAAATATGTAATTATGGTAACTGTCTTTGGGACATCACTTAAGATTCTTGAATGCTATTAGGGCTAATCCGAGTAGTTTCACATACACATGTTTCAAATTACTAACAATATATGAATAAATAAAAATTTTCTTCAAAGATAAGTTATATATAAAAGTATAAGTTTGTACAATATAAATAACTTTACATATGTATTTAAAAATAATATAATCTTATTACAAAATTCTAAATGCCGAAATGCTAAAATGCTCATGTCGATGGAGATGTCAACACCAAGCACATTGTTAACCCACCTGAGCTCACAACAAGGACACACTTCAAGCTCTCTACCAAAGCAATACCTCAAGCTAGACTATCTAGAACCTGAAAATCACAATTTGTAAAGGAATGAGCTTGCGACTCAATAAGAAATTATTAAGATAAGCATACATATAGTTCTCCTCAAGAACTAATTAAGAAAATTAAATATAATAACTTACTACTCATTAATTGGAAGAAAATAGTATAGATATTCAGCTAATCTCATGCTTGAAGTTCATTAAAATGCAATAGAAAGAAGTTCGGTGCACAAAACTCTAAAGAAGCTAATTAGGGACAGAAGGCATGCCGAGTCAGAAAAGCAGCCTTTGGTGCCTACTCGTGCCCTTGTACCGAGTCATGATAGCTATCTCAGGTGCCAACTCGAGCCTAGGTGCCAAGTCATGCCTGACTCACTTATGTTGGTGCCGACTCAGGCTGGCGTGCTAAGTCGGCACAGAAGCAAGGCGTGCCGAGTCTTACTCGACTCAGGACACTGCACTACTTCTTAGGCATTCTTTTGTTATACAATTACCTCTCTCACACGGCCATGCTTAAAATCACATGGCCGTGTTTAATAACCTGTGCAACATCGAAAATACCACAAAACATAATCCAAACTCCCAACATCACTTGTTGGTTTCATAATACATCAAATTACATCATTCCAAGCAAATCATAACACAATCCTCACGTTCAATTTACATTCAACATATGTATAAATATAATGCAACAATGCATATTTATGCAAGTTAGTATTTGGCAGGAGTTCGCAACACACGTCACACACATTTCACCCAAAGCTTAATTTTTCTTTTTCATATATTATTCTTTTATTCTTTATTCTTTTCTTTTTTTATAAGTGGCTATTTCTGAGACTCTCTACCTAGCTCAGTCTTAGAATCTCACATGTTATATATTCCTCACATTATTGGCCACATCTGAGACTCTCTGTCCAGCTCAGTCTCAGTTCATTTTCAGTGGAGGTTCCCTGCCCAACTCAGTCTTCACACTCACATGTTTTCCTTACATTTCTCACATAAATCATTATTCATGTATTTTCATCATTCTCACAACATCTCATATATCATCATACCACATCAAGTGGCTTGCACACATATGGGTACCAATATTCACAATTCATCGCAACACATGCTCAATCGACTATTCAATGGTCTCTTAATAATATATATATATTCATCATGCTTTCTCAAAACAGCATATTCATATATATATATATATATATATATATATATATATATATATATATATTCATCATTCTTGCCACTAAAATGGCATGCACAAATCAACATAATTAAATAGCTATAGTTACTGGAAAATTACTACATGTAAGCATTATGTTAATAATTACTTATCAACAAGCTTCAACTCCTTCTTAATCAAAAGCTCCCCCTATTGAGTAGGGCCTTCTCTACCTCTTCTACTTCCAACATATAATTATGTACCAATTCTAACAAGCAAGCATTATAATCCATTCAAAATATCACAAAAGTGCAACTAAATGTTCAAAGGTTCAAAATAACCTAAGGATGTACACATAAGTCCAAAAACTTCTAAATTACTATTGAAATAGGGTTTTGAGTCTACTTCCAATTCCAATTAGAATCACTCAATTTGGACAAGTATGGAATTAGTTATGAATTTTAGAATCCATTCAGGCAAAATAGAGCATTAAGGTGAGCAATAAAATGTCCGATCCTAATTGCTCTTCTTAACAACAAAATCAATTCAAAATCAAAACATTAGAAATGTAAAAGACTCTCTAAAGTTTCTAGGGAATCCAACCATGCTCAAATCAAAGCTCTATAGCTCACGATATAGTACAAACAATGGGACTAAAAAAAGAGGAAAATATACCTGAAATTGCAACTCAACTCAAACCAATCAATAACATAAAGAAAACTTACCAATTAAGCTCCAATGAATAAAAGACCTTATAGTACCTCCCAATTGCTAGCTTAAACAAGGTCACAAGCTCTCTAAAAATTACTCAAACTCACTCTTCTTCTTCCTCTCAATCTCTACACATTCCATACACTAACACACTCACAAACTCATAAATATAATTAAATGTACATATAAAAACTTAAACCAATTAAAAGCCTCCAAATAGCCTCCCCCAAAGTCTCCAATATTAATTGCTCACCTATAATATTAAATACATATTTATCACATAATAACACTAATATAATAATAATAACAATAACAATATAATCTAATAAAATATACCCAAATATCATCGTAAATATCTACTTAGCCCTTTAATGACATGTAACAAATTCACTTTAGCCTAAAACTTTAGAAAGATAACAATTCACTCTAAACTTCCTTTTCAATTTAGTCCCTCTCTACACTTATACTCATTCCCAAACTTAACTGTAGTCCACTATCTATAATGCTTAATATGTAATACCTACGTCATAAATATGTATGTTAGAGGGGCGGGGGTTATATTTCTCCCCTCTCCCCCTAAAAAAAAATTTCATCCCCGAAATTCACTACTCACCATCTTCCAGGAACAAATATGAGTATTTCTGCTTCTTCTGTTCTTCCACTTCCTATGTAGCTTCTTTTGGTGAATGGTGGTTTTATTTTACCTTCACTATTAGAATGTCTTTATTCCTCAATTGTTTCACCTTTCGGTCAAGAATCTCTATTGGTTCTTCTACATAAGTCATCTTCTCAGAAATTTCAATTTTTGGCTCTTGTATAATGTGGCTCAGGTCTGATCGGTATTGCCATAGCATCGATATATGGAATACATCATGGATAGAAGATAATTCTCTCGGAAGGGTCAATTTGTAAGCTAGTGGTCCAATCCATTTAGTGATTTCAAAAGGTCCAACATATCTTGGACTCAATTTTTCATGCTTGCCAAACCTTAAAATTCCCTTCAATGGTGATACTTTCAAGAAAACTTTCTCTCCTACACTATACTCCAATTCGTGGTGATGTTTATTTGTATAACTTTTTTAGCGATCTTGAGCTACTTTTAAGTATTTTTTGACCACTTGAACTTTCTATATGATTTCTTATATCAACTTCGGTCCTTTAATTTGTCTCAAGCCTTCCACATCCCAATAAATTCAACTTCGACATTTTCTTCCATAAAGAGCTTCAAACAATGCCATTCCAATGCTAGAGTGAAAACTATTGTTGTAAGTGAATTCTAGCAATGGCAAGTGATCATTCCAATTGCCCTTAAACTCTATAGTACAAGCTCTCATCATGTCCTGAATCGCTTTCTCCGATTGTCCATCCATTTGAGAATGAAAAGCGGTACTAAAGTGCAATTTAGTACCCAATGCTCCTTGTAAGCTTCCCCAAATGTGTGATGTAAACTGAGGATCTCTATCAGATATAATTGACAATGGCACTTCATGCAATCTCACAATCTCAGAAATATATATAGATGCCAACTTGTCCAAAGAATCCGTCTGTTGTATTAGCAAAAAGTGTGCGGATTTAGTGAGTCTATCAATAATTACCCAAACTATATACACATATTTTAAATTGCTAACAATACATGAATAAATAAATTTTTTTTCAAAGATAAGTTGTATATAAAAGTATAAGTTTGTACAATATAAATAACTTTACACATGTATTTAAAAACAAGATAATCTTATTACAAAATTTCAAATGCCGAAATGCTAAAATGCTCATGTGGATGGAGATGTCGACACCAAGCATGTTGTTGACCCACCTGAGCTCACAATAAGGACACACTTCGAGCTCTCTACTAAAGCGACACCTCAAGCTAGGATATCTAGAACTTGAAAGCCACAATTTGCAAAGAACTGAGCTTGCGACTCAATAAGTAATTATTAAGATAAGCATACATATAGTTCTCCTTCAGAACCTATTAAGGAAATTAAATATAATAACTTGCTACTCATCAAATAGAAGAAAATAGCATATATATTTAGCTAATCTCATGCTTGAAGTTCACTGAAATGCAATAAAAAAAAGTTCGGTGCATAAAAATCTAAAGAATCCAATTAGGGACAGAAGGCGTGCCGAGTCGGAACAACAGCTTTTAGTGCCGAATCGACCCTTGGTGTCGAGTCATGCCTGAGTTGGTACCAACTCATGCCCATGTGTGCCGAGTCATGACAGCCAGCTCGGGTGCCGATTCGAGCCTCGGTGCCAAGTTATGCCCAACTCGCTTATATTAGTGTCGACTTGGGCTGGCGTGTTGAGTCCTAATTGACTCGGCACAGTGTGCCGAGTTGCACTACTTATTGGGCATTCTTTCGTTATACAATTACCTCTCTCACTCAGCCATGTTTAAAACCACATGGCCGCGTTCAATAACCTGTGCAACATCTAAAATACCACAAAACATAATCTAAACTCCCAACATCACTTGTTGGTTTCACAATACATCAAATTACATCATTCCAAGCAAATTACAATACAATCATCACATTCAATTCACATTTAACATATGTATAAATGTAATACAACAATGCACGTTTATGCAAGTTAGTATCCAGCCGAAGTTCTCAACACACGTTTCACATAAAGCTCAATTTTTCTTTTTCATACATTATTCTTTTATTCTTTTTATCATAAGTGGCCATTTCTGAGATTCTCTACCTAGCTCAGTCTCAGAATCTCATACTTTATATATTCCTCACATTAATGGCCACATCTGAGACTCTCTACCCAGCTTAGTCTCAGTTCATTTTCAATGGAGGCTCTCTGCCTAGCTCAGTCTCCTCACTCACACTTTTTCCTCATATTTCTTACATAAATCATTATGTATGTGTTTTCATCATTCTCACAACATCGCATATATCATCATACCACATCAAGTGGCTTGCACATGTATGGGTACCAATATTCACAATTCATTGCAACACATGCTCAATCGACTATTCAATGTCTCTCAACAATATATATACATATATTCATCATGCTTTCTTAAAACAACATATTCATATATATATATATATATTCATCATTCTTGCCACTAAAATGGCATACATAAATCAATATAATTAAATAACTATAGTTACTTGAAATCACTACATGTAAGTATTATATTAATAATTACTTACCAACAAGTTTCAACTCCTTCTTAATTAAAAGCTCCCCCTATTGGGTAGGGCCCTCTCTACCTCTTCCACTTCCTACACACAATTATGTACCAATTCCAACAAGTAAGCATTACAATCTATTCCAAATATCATAAAGTGCAACTAAATATTCAAAGGTTCAAAATAACCTGAGGATGTACACACAAGTCTAAAAACCCCTAAATTGCTACTGAAACTAGGGTTTTCAGTGTACTTCCAATTCCAATTGGAATCACTTAATTCGGATAAGTATGGAATTAGTTATGGATTTTAGAATCCATTCGGGCAAAATAGAGCATCAAGGTGAGTAATAAAATGTCCAGCCCAAGTTGCCATTTCTAACAAAAAAATTAGTCCAAACTTAAGACATAAGAAATGTAAAAGACTCTTTGAATTTTCCAAGAAGTCCAACCATGCTCAAATTAGAGCTCTATAGCTCAAGATATGGTACAAACAATAGGACTAAAAAAGAGAGGAAAACATACCCGAAATTGCAACCAAGAAAACTCAACTCAAACCAATCAATAACATAAAAAAAACTTACCAATTAAGCTTCAATAAATAAAAGACCATCTAATGGCTCCCAATTGCTAGCTTAAACAAGGTCACAAGCTCTCTAAAAATCACTCAAACTTAATCTTCTTCTTCCTCTCAATCTCTACACATTCCATACACTAACACACTCATAAATATAATTAAATATACATATAAACACTTAAACCAATTAAAAGCCTCTAAATAGCCTCCCCTAAAGTCTCTAATATTAATTGCTCACCTATAATATTAAATACATATTTATCACATAATAACACTAATATAATAATAATAATAATAATAATAATAATATACTCTAAGAAAATATACCCAAATATCATCACAAATATCTACTTAGCCCCTTAATGATATGTAACAAATTCACTTTAGCCTAAAACTTTTAAAAGGTGACAATTCACTCCAAACTTCCTTTTCAATTTGGTCCCTCTCTACACTTTTACCCAATCCCAAACTTAACTGTAGTCCACTATCTATGATGCTTAATATGCAATACCTACGTCATAAATACATATATTAGAGGGGCGGGTGTTACATTTCTCCCCCCCTTAAAAAAAAATTTCATCCCTGAAATTTACTACCCACCATCTTCTGGGAACAAATGTAAATATTTCTGCTTCATCTATTCTTCCACTTCCCATGTAGCTTCTTTCGGTGAATGATGGCTCCATTTTACCTTCACTATCAGAATCTCTTTATTCCTCAATTATTTCACCTTCCGATCAAGAATCTCTATTGGTTCTTCCACATAAGTCAGCTTCTTGGAAATTTCAATTTCTAGCTCTTCTATAATATGGCTCGAGTCTGATCGGTATCGTCGTAGCATCGACATATGGAAGACATCATGGATAGAAGTCAATTCTCTTGGAAGGGTCAATCTATAAGCTAGTGGTCCAATCCTTTCAGTGATTTCGTAAGGTCCAACTGTTAGTATAGATGTCCCTTAGGGATATTATTGTACGTGAACATTGTATATTCATCCGTATGGTAATGAAATATTCATTTAAATTAAGTGTGAAGTAATTTAAATATTTACCCTTAGTATTATGTTAAATGAGTTTATTATCAAGAGTTGGTAATATGAGTGACAAACTCATTTGGTACATATGCTATAAATATTTATAGTCGTTGGATTAATATTTGGTTAGTATTAAACCATAGACTATCACCTCTATCTATTTTCCTTAATCGATATGTGATATCGATAGTGGGAGGTAATGAGTCTCATGCTACTTGATATGAGATATCAGAATAGACACGTAGATATTGATGTGATGGGTGGATCGAACTTGAGACGTAAGATTTATGATTGCATGGATATTCACTTTAGTCAACAATCACAATCTTGGACATAATGGTGCATATGGTCCTTTGACTTGAGGTGACAAGGTCATCTATATGTGGTTGGTTAGAGTTTGTTACCACTTACATACTTGTGCTATCCACCCATGGGTATATAGTGTATGGTGGCTCTAGTTAGTTATATATAGGGATAAGTGATCGGCTAAGATGGAATTCATTACCTGGAGTGAACTGAGATAAAATCATATGCTATCTAAGTTATTCTTGATGAATAAGTACCTGGCCAGGTCAAACTTGACTTACCTAAAAAGAGTTTCGGTGCTAGAAAGAGTTTCTAGTAGAAGTCATATTTTATCAAAAATTGAACTTGAGATGAGGTCATATGATTGAGGTAATTAGAGTTTGACTAAACTGTGACTCTAGCCAATATCGGGATCTTATAATGAAGGGACATTTAGTGCATGGTAATTGTGTTATGTGGTTCTTGAGGATCTATATAAAGCATTCATTTCTATTTGGGTAGTCACGACATCTATGTTAGGGGTCTCTTATGACTTATGAGAACTAAATGTGATTAATTGGGATTTTCACATTTAGGATGGAAAGGTGCTTCCATAATATTAAGTGTTAATATTATTTTCCACTGTCATTTAGACTTGAACCTAGTAAGTCACACATAAAAGAGTTGCACTTATGGAGATTAATATTAATTTAATTATTAATTAAAAAGTTTAATTAATCAATTAAATTAATTGAATTAGATTTGTGCATATGCGGGGAACATATCCCGAAATCTAAATTCAAAGATTGGGACTTAATTATAATTAAATAAATATTAATTTGGACTTGATTTGATATGTGATATTAAGTTCAAGGACTAGATTAATATTTGCCTCCAAATGCATTTATATATGGGCCATAAGATGGACCATGTATATTAATTAATATGGGCCATAAGATGGACTATGTATATTAATTAAGATGGGCTATGAGATGGACCATGTATATTAATCAAGATGGGCCATGAGATCGACCATGTATATTAATTAAGATGCACTTGAAATGGACTTAGGATGGGAATTTATTTAAAAAGTTTAAATAAGCCCATAAGTTGTCTAGTTTAGTATGAAGTGGGCTTTCTCTAAGTGTAGAGAAGTCCATGTGTCCATAACCTTAGCCCAACTCATTAAGGTTTAATGAGGTCAAAGGCTAAGGTTATCCATATAACCAAACACTACCCACTCACTTATAAACCAAAGCCATGCATATAGATAGAGTATGAGATACTCAGTCTATCAAATGCATGTAGCTTAAGTGTGAGACACTCAAGCTATAACATTGCATATGACTTGAGTGTGAGACACTCAAGTTGTTATTATTATTATAATATTGGTTTTATTTAAGTTAGTGGAGAGTGTAGAGTCAACACTCTAATTCCTAATGCATGTGACTTGAGTGTGAGACACTCAAGTCATAACTATTATCATATTGTTTTTATGTTGATAGTTGGTGGAGTTTGTAGAAAAAACTAACACATAACTCCATTTTGAACATTTTGAGAGCATTTTGATATTCTAGCAAAAGAGAGATAAGGATTGAGAGTGTTTTCTTCCTTCTTCTTCTTCAAGTGTAGAGAATTCAAATATACAAAAGAGTTGTGTGCTTTCAAGTTAAATCCATTGTTGTACAAGAGTTGTACAAGTGCAAGTCCTTCATCCATTGGAGGTTGCTTCCTTGTTCCATACATCCTAGCTTGGTGAGGCTCTTGCAAGCACCTTAGGTCAAAGAGGATGGGCTTATGGCTAGAGCATCACCATCCTTGGAAGTCTTCAATGTGCAACTTGTGTGTTTCAAGCTAGAGGCTTCACATTTGGGGAGCTTGGAGCTTGTAGATCAACATCAACTAAAGCTCATTAAGCGTGCCACCAACTTGGAGTTTTATAAGTATTACCAAACTTTTAGTTGCTAGGTCTTGTATTGTGAATGTATGACTTGGTTGTTTGTTGATATATTATGCTTGATGCATGTTTAACTCTGTAAGAGTACATGTGATATGATCTATGGGCTTGGATAGATTCATATGTTTATGCAAGAGTTACATGCAATTAAAAATTTTAAAATTCTGCATATTTTTAGTTGCCTATGAATTTAATTCCTTCAAGTGGTATCGGAGCCATCTATCACATGATTCACATGTTAAGAATATTAATAATCGCAATTGTTGTGATTATACATATTAATATTTGCAAGTGCTGTGAATATGTTGATTAAGCATGTTAATATTTGCAAGTGTTGTAAATATAGATTATGTTTAATTGCAAGTGTTGTGATTAAACATATTTTTAGTTACAAGAGTAGTGACTAAAGATGATTAATAATATTTTTTAAAAAAGGACAACAGTACTGTTCACGGTACTGTAGCAGTACTGTTCATAGTAATGTAGCAGAGCACTGTTCACTAATTTATTTATTTTTAAATTTTCTTGTTTGTTTGACTTGGCAAATACATGATTATATGCAAGAGTTGTATTTTATTAAATATTTACTTATCATTCATGCAAGGATTGATCATAAACTTAGTTTATATTTTTTGGTTTGTAATAATAATTAATTTTATTATTATTGTTTATGTAATTAAATGTTAATTACATAGTTTTAGGATATAAATTATTTACCTTAGTATGCCAAGGATTGAATGTAAGATTGAAGAGTTCAATTGGAGGCCCATTCAACCTTGGAGTCTTGGAGGTAAGGCCCATGATGATGATGACTAAAAAGGCTTATGGAATAAAGGCTTTTCTTAGGTTAGGCCCACTTGTAATTATTCTAAGAGTTAGAATAGAATTAGAAAAGGCTTATGATCACTCTTTATTTGTGCATCCATTTTGCATGTTCAATGTATATAAATGATATATATGTTGACATATGATATATATGTATGAGATATGTATATGGATGGATGAATAATGCCATGCAATGTATGTATAAGATATGTACGTTGATGAATGCTATATATGTATGTGATATATATATAGATGAATGGCATGCAATATATGTATGAGATATATATATTGTGAATGATGAAAAGCAATGTATGTATGAAATATGTATGTTGAAGAATTCTATATATGTATGTGATATATATATAGATGAATGGCATGTAATTTATGTATAAGATATATATGTTGTGAATGTTAGCATGCAATGTATGTATGAGATATATATGTTGTAAAATGACTAATGTGCAAAGTGAGACCTTAATAAAGACCCAAAAATCTTCCAATAAAATTTAGGTCTAGGCTCTCCATTGGAGTAATAACTTGCATGGTTTTGGACTTATGTACATCGGCTATGGACATATAGGGGTGTGCACTAGGGCTAAGAGATTCATGTAGTGTTATTGTTAAGCATGAGATGTTTGAGGTGTATGGATACACTATGGGCCAATAACGGTAAATAGGAGCACTTGAGGTTTGTAGTGTTCAAATCCATATACTTCACTGATCCAATGGTATGAACCTAACTAATGCCAAAGGCTAATAACAACAATTAGGTGCACCTGAGGCCCGTAACATTAGGAGCCGGATTAATGGAACGTCACCTGATATATGATGGATAAAAGTTATCCATTTAATGAGAACTACTATTCCAATAATAGCAATGTGCACCTGAGGGATATTAGTATCCCATTAAGAACTCTATTACCCACTAAAAATCCATCCAACAAAGGATTTTTATTTCTTACTTAGAAGTGTAGGATTTACCAAGTTAGTGGGAGCCCATTATGATTAAAGACCAAATCTAATGGTGATTACAATGTCATACAACTAATCAATCTTGTTACCTTTTATAAAATTTAATAACATGAGACCCACGAACCTACTGTCCATTGTACGTGACAAAAATAAGGGCAAGGTAAGTATTGTCAAACCCTCGGGTGGAATAGCCAAACATAAGGGCAAGGTAAGTGTTTTCAAGCCCGAGACCTCCGTGAGGGAAGATCAAGGCAAGGGAAAGTGTTTCCACTGCCAAAGTGAAGGACATTGGAAGAGGAATTGTCCTAAGTTCCTTGAGTCTCTCAAGACAAAAGGAAAGGGTAAGGATGGAGAAAGTGAGACTTTCTCTAATTTCTTAGCCTCTAAATGTTCTAAGAGATCATATAATGCATGGGTATTGGATACTGGTACAAGTTCTCACATTTATGCATCCTTGGAGGATCTAACAAATGAGAGAAGGTTAAGGCCCAATGAAATGACCTTAAAGCTAGAAAATGGAGTAAGTGTTGCAGCCAAAGCTATAGGGTCCACTTCAATTGATTTATATAATCATGTTTTGTTATTGGAGGGTGTATTATATGTACCTAATTCCTATAAAAATATTATCTCTATTTCTAGTTTGACTAGTAGGGGTTATGAATTCCTTTTTAGTAGAGATGAATGTAAGATTTATTTTGGAAATAAATTGATAAGCATGCGTTATTTAATACATGGACTATATTATGTTGATAATATGTCCAATAACAATAAGTCTCAATCTAATGTGAAAGCAATGCTAATTGAAAATACCTCTAACTCCAAATATATATGGCACTTGAGATTATGTCATATTACGGAGGATAGGATCATAAAGTTAGAAAGGATGGGAATCCTGAGCAATCTTGAATCTGCATCCGATTCGACCTATGAGGCTTGTCTTCAAGGAAAGATAACTAGATCACTATTTATTGGACAAATGGCAAGAGCCAATGATGTGTTGGAAATCATATATAGTGATGTATGTGGACTATTTAAGAAAATGGCTAAAGGTGGTTTCTACTACTTTATTACCTTTATAGATGATCTATCAAGGTATGGGCACTTGTTTCTTATGAAGAACAAGAGTGAATCCTTTGAAAAGTTCAAGGACTTCAAAGCTCAAGTAGAAAACCAAACTAGGAAGAGTATTAAAACTCTTCGATTGGATCGAGGAGGTGAATACTTAAGTACTAAGTCTACAGAGTTCCTAAGGGAACATGGCATTATTTCATAGCTCACGCCACCCGGAACACCATAGTTGAATTGTATATCTGAGATGTGTAACTGTAACTTATTAGATATGGTACGATCCATAATGAGCTACACCGATATTCCCATATCACTTTAGGGTTATGCACTCGAAATGGCCTCCTACATCCTTAATCAAGTTCCATCCAAGTCCATTTCTGACACACCAAATGAGATATGGAATGGTAAAACACCAAGTCTTAAACATATTAAGATTTGGGGGTGCCCAGCTTTTATCAAAAAGTTGAAATCGGATAAGTTGGATGCGAAATTGATTAAAAAAGGTTTGTTAGATATCCTAAAGATAGTTTAGGGTATTTCTTTTATCTTCCTACTGAACAAGTTATTGTTGTAAGCAGAGATGCCGTATTTCTTGAGAAATAGTTTTTTAAGGAAGGTGGTAGAGGAAGGAAGATAATGTTAAATGAGGAGTCATCTAAAGAAGACTAATAAATTAATCAAATGGACTTTGATCAACCTAAGGAGCCTATTCCAATTGAGAATGTCATCACACTAACTCCTAGAAGGACTAGTAAAGTATCTCGTCCTCCGGAGAGATATGTTTTCTCCATAATATGCAAGAGTTACATGTTTATGAAGAAAGCATTCATGTTGATGATCCTACTACATATAAGGAAGCTTTATGTGATAAAGATTCTTCAAGATGGCTTGAAGCAATGAAAACTAAGATGGATTCCATGTATGAAAACTAAGTCTAGACACTTGTTGATCCTCCTGAGGGTGTTATACCTATTGGGAGTAAATGGATCTTCAAGAGAAAGATTAGTGCAGATGGGAAGGTAGAGACCTTCAAAGCTAGGCTTATAGTGAAAGGGTTTCGCCAAAAGCAAGGGGTTGACTATGAGGAGACCTTCTCACCGGTAGCCATACTTAAATCCATTCGGATTCTTCTTGCTATTATCACACATTATGATAATGAGGTTTGGCAAATGGATGTCAATACCGCCTTCCTTAACGATTATATTGAGAAAGATATTTTCATAGAGCAACCCAAGGGTTTTGAATCCGAGGAAAGCTCAAAAGTGTGCAAGCTTCATAGATCTATCTATGGTCTAAAGCAGGCTTCCAGGAGTTGGAATCATCATTTCGATAAGGCTATCCATTCTTATGGTTTCATTAAGAACGAGGATGAGCTATGTGTTTACAAGAAGGTTAGTGGGAGCCAACTCACTTTCCTAGTCTTGTATGTTGATGACATACTTCTCATTGGGAATGATGTCTGTGTGATGACTTTTGTGAAAGTATGGCTGGCTAAGACTTTCATAATGAAAGACTTAGGAGAGGCTACCTATACTCTCAGGATTCGAGTCGATAGAGATAGATCGAAGAGAATGATAGGCTTATCTCAAAGTCTTTACTTAGAAAAGGTGTTGAAGAGGTTCAACATACTTAATTCCAAGAGGGGATTATTACCATTTAGACATAATATCCACCTTTCCAAGATGATGTCGCCCAAAATATCTGAGGAAATGGTGGAGATTACTAAGGTTCCTTATGCTTTGGCTTTAGGAAGCCTAATGTATGCTATGTTGTATACCAGGCCGGATATTGCCTATGCTATTAGTGTGACTAGCAGGTTTCAATCCAACCCAGGCTTGGAGCATTGGGTGGCAGTTAAGGCTATCCTTCAATACTTAAGAAGGACAAGTGATTTAGTCTTGACTTATGGAGGAGGTGACTTGCAGCTTACGGGTTTCACAGATTCTGATTTTTAGTCAGATGTGGATGATAAAAAGTCTATCTTTGGGTTTGTCTTCACATGTAATGGACATGTAGTAAGCTGGAAGAGTTCCAAGCAAAGTATCACTACTAATTCCACTATAGAGGCCGAGTACATAGTCGCATCAGATGCTGCTAAGAAAGCTGTTTGGATTAAAAGTTCATCTCTGAACTAGGTGTTATTCCTTCTATTAAGTCGGTAGTTCCTCTCTTCTACGACAACAATGGAGCCATTGCATTGGAAAAAGAACTGAGGTCTCACCAGAAATCCAAACAAATCAAAAGGGCACTATTATGTTATCAGGGAACTTATTGGAAAGGGCAATGTGCTCATATAGAAGGTAGCTTCAGCCAACAATATGGCCTATCCACTCACTAAGGTGCTTACACAACTGCAGTTAGACCACCATATTGAGAAGATGGGTCTCAGATATTATAGCGAATGACACTAGTGCAAATGGGAGATTATTAGTATAGATGTGCCCTAGGGCCATTATTGTATGTGAACATTATATATTCATCCCTACGGTAATGAAATATTCATTTAAATTAAGTGTTAAGTTTATTTAAATATTTACCCTTAGTATTATGTTGAATGAGTTTATTATCAAGAGTTGATAATATGAGTGACAAACTCATTTGGTACATATGCTATAAATGTTCATAGTCGTTGAATTAATATTTGGGTAGTATTAATCCCTAGACTATCACCTCTATCTATTTTCCTTGATCGATATGTGATATCGATAGTGGGAGGTAGTGAGTCTCATACTACTTGATATGAAATATCAGAATAGACAAGTGGATACTCATGTGATGGGTGGATCAAACTTGTGATGTAAGATTTGTAATTGCATGGATATTTACTTTAGTCAACAATCACAATCTTAGACATAATGATGCATATGGTCTTTTGATCTGAGGCGACACGGTCATCCACATATGGTTGGTTAGAGTTTGTTACCGCTTACATACTTGTGCTAGCCACACATGGGTATATAATGTGTGGTGGCTCTAGTTGGTTATATGTAGGGATGAGTGATCGGCCAAGATGGAATTCATTATCTGGAGTAAACTGGGATAAGATCCTATGCTATCTAAGTTATTCTTGATGAATAAGTACCTGGCCAGGTCAAACTTGACTTACCCGAAAAGAGTTTCAGTGCTAGAAAGAGTTTCTAGTAGAAGTCGTATTTTATCGAGAATTGAACTTAAGATGAGGTCATATGATTGAGGTAATTAGAGTTTGACTAAACTGTGACTCTAGCCAATATCGGGATCTTGTAATGAAGGAACATTTAGTGCACCGTAATTATGTTATGTGGTTCTTGAGGATCTACATAAAGCATTCATTTCTATTTGGGTAGTCGTGACATCTATATTAGGGGTCATTCACGACTTATGGGAACTAAATATGATTAATTGGGATTTTTACATCTAGGATGGAAAGGTGTTTCCATAATATTAAGTGTTAATATTATTTCTTATTGCCATTTAGACTTGAACTTAGTAAGTCATACACACAAGAGTTGCACTTGTAGAGATTAATATTAATTTGATTATTAATTAAAGAGTTTAATTAATTAATTAAATTAATTGAATTAGATTTACACGTATGTGGAAATCTAGCATATCCCGAAATCTAAATTCAAAGATTGGGACTTAATTATAATTAAATAAATATTAATTTGGACTTGATTTAATATGTGATATTAAGTTTAAGGACTAAATTAATATTTGCCTCCAAATGCATTTATATATGGGCCATGAGATGGACCATATATATATTGATTAAGATGGGCCATGAGATGGACCATGTATATTGATTAAGATGGGCTATGAGATGGACCATGGATATTGATTAAGATGGACTTGAAATGGACTTAGTATGGGGCTTTATTTAAAGAGTTTAAATAAGCCCATAAGTTGTCTAGTTTGGTATGGAGTGGGCTTTCTCTAAGTGTAGAGAAGCCTATATGTCCATAAACTTAGCCCAACTCATTAAGGGTTAATGAGGTCAAAGGCTAAAGTTATCCATGTAACCAAACACTACCCACTCACTTATAAACCAAAGCCATAAATATAGATAGAGTATGAGATACTCAATCTATCAAATGCATGTAGCTTAAGTGTGAGACACTCAAACTATAGCATTACATGTGACTTGAGTGTGAGACACTCAAGTTGTTATTATTATTATAATATTAGTTTTGTTTAAGTTAATGGAGAGTATGAGACAACACTCTAACTCCTAATGCATGTGACTTGAGTGTGAGACACTCAAACCATAACTATTATCATATTGTTTTTATGTTGATAGTTAGTGGAGTTTGTAGAGACAACCAACACACAACTCCATTTTTGAACATTTTTTAGAGCATTTTGATATTCTAGTAAAAGAGAGAAAATAATTTAGAGTGTCTTCTTCCTTCTTCTTATTCAAGTGGAGAGAATTCAAATATACACAAGGTGCTTTCAAGTTAAAGCCATTGTTGTACAAGTGCAAGTCCATCATCCATTGGAGGTTGCTTCCTTATTCCATATATCCTAGCTTGGTGAGGTTCTTGAAAGCACCTTGGGTCAAAGAGGAAAGGCTTATGGCTAGAGCATCACTATCCTTGGAAGTCTTTATTATGCAACTTGTTGGTTTCAAGCTAGAGGCTTCACATTTAGGGAGCTTGGAGTTTGTAGATCAGCATCCACTAAAGCTTGTCAAGCGTGCTACCAACTTGGAGTTTTATGAGTATTACCAAACTTTTAGTTGCTACGTCTTGTGTTATGAATGCATGACTTGGTAGTTTGTTGTTGATATGTTGTCTTTAATGCACGTTTAGCTATGTAAGAGTGCATGTGATATGATTTATGGACTTGGATAGATTCATATGTTCATACAAGAGTTACATGTGTTGATGCAAGAGTTGTATGCAATTAAAATTTTTTAAATTCCACATGCTTTTGGTTGCCTGTGAATCTCATTCCTTCAACTAACCCCATAATTTCCTTCACATGGAACAATGAAGGAGATATGAAATTTAGCACTGCATTAGTAACAACCTTTGAATAGTCTTCTCGATCTAACAAATAAAAAGGAAAGAATGCTATAAAGACAAGTGCATTCTAAAATGAAATTTCATTATAATATCACTAAACAAACTCCAAAATCTTTTCCAATAGGGAATAATGAGAAAGAGGCATGTTATCCTAAGGCATATCCATTGTATAATGGTAAACTAAGAATGGAAGTGGAAAAGGGTTAAAATTAGGTATAGTGACAAATAAAAAATAAGAGTTCCCATCAACGAGAGTCCAAAACATCACACAATGAAAGATTTTCCCTCAAGTAAAGTTATTACATTAGGGAAGTAAAATAAATAATCCTTATTTTCTTTTTATATTTGACATGATAAAAATCCATGAATTCAAAAGAACTTTGTCAGTACAATAAGTTCGTAAATGCAAATCGTGGGGTATGAACTATAATATCTTATGACCTTCTCTTGTCTACCTCGTAGATCTAAGGATTCAATCAGTAACATTACACTAAGAACTCTCAAGCTTTAATCAACCTAATGCTCACTTTAAGTCAAAGCAATGAGAAACCTTATGAAGTTGAACCCGCGAAAAACGAAGGTGAGAGTTTTGAATCTTGAATATTGAGTCAGCTTTTGAATTAAATATACTCTAATGCTCAGAATGAGTATGAGTGTCTGCAATAGACCCCTTGATAGTATTCATGCTGAGTAATGTGAAAAAGGCAAGAAAATGATTGAAAGGAGGATAATAATAAGAAACTAAGAGCTAAAACTGCTCCCATCTACTGTAATGCTCATAAAAGAGTACAAGTATCCGAAGGATCTTTTTCGTGGTATTCACACTGAGTAATATGAGATTGGTAAGGAATACTTAAAAAGAAAAAGGAAATGTGTCAATAGGATAAAAGACATTCAAAGATCATATCGATACTCGAGATTCGAATATCTCATCCTTACCCTTTGAAAGTTCTACTTAACAAGTTTTCTTGAGCTTAGAAAAAAAAAAGCTAGCTCTTCACTTGGTAAATACTATATTCTTTATGTAATCTACCTAATCACACCTTTAAATCTACAAACTATGGCAAGAAAACATCATAAGGATTGCAGTAAGTAAAATCTATTGAGCATATACGACTTTTCATGAATTAGTAAATTTCTTTCCAATTCAAGGATATACAACTCATGACTACAGAAAAAGTGTTACCAACACAAATCTAACTTCAATAAATTTTTTTAAAAATCTCATGAGAAGATTAATATCAATAGTTCGAGTTGAAGCAAACATCATCAAAACAACATTAAGCCAAAATCATTGCATCCCTTTTTATATTCTTATGTGATTGAATTGTACACAACTACATATCATTTATTTGATTATATATCACTATCATATGTGTGTTTCATTCTTAGTTCTACTGGGTTCATTTTTGCATGAACCTCGATATGTGTCACGATCATGTTTACATGATTTCCAAAACCGTATGCATTATTATATGAATCTCAAAATTGCATCACATATTTGCATACAACTCGATGCCTATAACAACTATAAAGTATCAACAGCTTGATGCCGACAATAATTATATAACATCAACAGCTTGAAGCCCATAACGACTATACAATATTAATAGCTTGACGCCTAGAGCAGCTATACAGATTCAATAGCTTGACGCCTATAATGGCTATAAAGCATCACTCATTTAAAGCCCAAATAGCATCTATATAACTCCTGCTTGACACTCATAGCAGCTATACGACATCTGCTTAATGCTCACAGTAGCTATACGACATCCGCCTAATGCTTACAACAGCTATATGACATTCCAATACCAAGACACTCTCTTAAAGCCCAAATAGCGGCTATACAGCACCTGCTTAACACCCATAGTGGCTACACAACATTCGTGTAATGCTCATAATAACTATACGGTATCTCAATCTCAAAGACACTCACTTGAAGCCTAAACAACAATTATATAGCATCCGCCTGATGCTCATAACAGCTACATGATAACTAATAGATCACCAGCAATATCGACATCCTCAGTAGGTAAGTGTAAGTAATTTCTTTCACCCTTATGCACCTCACCATTATGCTCCACATATACTGATCCTAGCTAAGCCTCTCATGAGCACACTCGATCAATATATGTGAAGCAGGGGGCAACTGTTGATACTTAAATTTCAGCAATCCTCTAAAATAGTCTGATGATGAAAGTATTTTACTCGAGACTGCATAAAAATCATGGTTAGAGCCTCAAAGACGTGCTTTAACCACTCAAGACCTTAAAACCGAACCCTTTTCATCCCTAAACTAATAAAGCTTCGAACTTTAAATCCAATTTGAGCCTAGAAATTCTAAAAAGGACTAAAAAATCCTGAAAGGATCTCGAGAGACCCCAAAAAATCCTTATGACAATGCGGGGGGCTCGAGCCCATCTTTATGGGCATGCGCCTATTAAGTTTGGGTGCATGCCCACTATCTTCATGGGCACGCGCCCATTAATGCCCTAAGGGGTCTATAAATTCAGAGCCCCTGCATGTAAATGAGGCCTCTTTTAGCAAAAATCACTATTACTCTACTAGATTGAAAGCTCAGAACACCTATTTGGACTAACCACACATTTTTTTATTTTAGGTTATTTTTTTAGTCCCACTTGATCCAAACTAAACCTTCATCTCTATCTAGGCACACTTTGAGAGTTATATAACTACACATTCATGATATTTCTCATCATTTTAGCGATGATAGCCTAAAAACAGTTCTTTAAGAGTTCATAAGTCACTTTCTTTACAAAAGATTTAGCCAAACTATCTGAGGACTCTAAATGTATATTTTATGTTTACTTTCTCGTACTTTGCATTCTTTCTTTATTCCTACTCCTTATTATTTTTATTTTATATATTTGTATTATGATTTATGATTGATAAGCAGTTCATTATATGATATGTAATGGGGGAGAAGAAGAGGAGTTGTTCAGAAGTGTTTGTCTATTTCTATGTTTAATATGTGACTTTTGTTATTTGTTTGTGCATTTTTTGTAATTTTTAATGGGTCCTACGTACCTTGAGTTTTCACCCATTTAGTTGGATTTTTACAAGTTTATATTTTTATGGTATTTTTAGCATTTTTCTTTATTTTAATGTAAAAATCCATCTGTGTGGACTTCTTATTGTATTCTTGATATAAAGCTCACACTTTTTTTTACCTCTTCTTCCATCTTTCATTATTTTGGCTTAAAATTCACATATTTTCTGCAAAGTTTATATTTTTGAATTAATAATCATATTTTTATATCATTTCCATCATTTTTGGTATTTCATATGAAGATTGCATTTTCAACTCAAGTTTTGTACTTTCAGCATGCTTTCTCGCATTTTTACTATTTTCATTCACCTCTATTTAAAAAGATCATCCTCTTATATAAAGACTATATTTTAGCATTCTTTTTATATCTTTCTTTTTTGCCATAGTAGCGTGGGACATCGGAGTTATTATATTTACGGTACAATGGATCCACCACCTCCCCGCATAATATCATAACTTTGGATGTTCTAGGTGCTTAAGGTGCATTCAAAATTTCATGTATAATGAAGTGCACATTTCTATGTGATTTGTATGGAAATCATGTCCCGAGCTGGATTTTTATATTTTAGGTCTTATGATGATAAAATAATTTTCCTTCATTCCTTCATTTCCACTTTGCGATTTTGATATCATTAGGATGCTAGAAATATGCCTAAATACTTGAATTGTAATTTTTTATGAAGTGCTGCTTGTATGTTCATTTTGCCTTTCGTATTGTCGCTTTCAATTGATTCGTGGATGGATGAATGGCATACTTGATTAGATTAGGACTAGATTTCCTTTTTTGCACCTTTTTCTTTTTTTGATGTATTTACTAGGATTTGATTGAAATGTATCTTTAATCCCTTTCTCTATTTATTTCTATTATTATGTAATGTATGGCTATATTGTGGATGTGATTGTGCTCATATGTACGCTGTAAATGTGAATGTATACTGTGGATGTTGTATTTACTTAACATCATGAATCCAAAACTAGGGTGATGTGATAAGTATAGTGGTTTTTGTATAATGAGAAATAATCAAGTATAAACCTCTTCTCGAAATCAGAATCTCTGACAAAAGAAGTGGATTCTACGTAGTTTGGAATTTATTTCCCACATTTCCCATTAAACAAGTGGCGACTTCAAAATATAAAGCATCTGTTTTTTCCTTGATGATGATCCATTACAAAATCACTTCCGTCTACCTTCCACCACTCACACTAAGATAAGATTTAGTGTACATTGGCCTAAGAGTAGGTCCTAAATCAACACCCATTATTTCTAAGGTATCTCTTAAAAAATATTGATTGATCTTAGGTGGTCTACATTCATATTAGTAAAGTGGCAAATCCTTTTAAAATCCCTTATTTGGATTTATCTAAAGCTCACTAGATGCCCCTAGTTTTGTCACCCTATCATAATGATAAGAAGATTGATCGGCCTTAGATGGCTTCCTAAGAATTTGAACATTGCTATATTGCAACTTCAGATATCCTCCTCTTGGACCTTCATAGCTCTGTCTAGCAATCTCTACATTTGGGTTTCTATCCAAAAGAGATGCCTAATAGTGCAAATTAATATTAATCTCTTCAAGATGCCTTCTTAATTCCCTCTATACCCCCTAATTTCTTTCCATGATTGATCTAAGTATTGCTGACATATGATCGATTAAATCATTGAACATGGAACAATCTTCTCTTGATACTTTATCTCTTAAGAGTTCTATATCACCATGACTTGAAGTGTCCTGCCTTCATGGGGACATTTCCTTGTTATAGTCATCATTAACCTTTAACTGCTTTCCAACTCTTTAGTTAGATAAATTATTAGAATTTTTGCTAGGCATATTATAATGCTTTTGCTTTATTGTCTATATTGGCATTCAATTGTCCCATTAGGTATGCCAAAAAGATATTTACTAAATAAATTTAGCAAAATCTTTAAATTATTTGAAAATAGGATTCTGTGATCCAACCACAATAATAATAAAAGCCAAAAATACAGAATATATGATTTTTGTTATTAGCTCAGAGTAATAATAAAATTAGAAACAAGTTCTAACCCTTTTAACCTATAAAATTGAATCTAATAGGAGGTTTTCTTCATCGAGAGTGTGATCACGAGATCAAAATAAAGAAAAAGATAAAATTGATAAAGCTACAGAAAGCAAAGTTATTTTCTATAGAATAATTGATTATGATGTATATTAGTAGTATTGTGAGAACTGGCTATATATAGAGATACAAACTTAAGAGTTATATATAAATCAAATACTAACAAAACTAATCCTATTCCAACTCTGAAATTAATACAAAGTCTAGAACCTCCTAACAGGCATGTATCCTAATAGCAAAATTACCTTTGGGCTTTTAAATAAAAATCAAAAAAATTTTGGGCCAATATAAACACACCCTTATTTCATTATATACACTATCGCTTAGAGTGTTTGAGTACTAGAAGACTCAAATCATAACTTTAGTAAACTATCTACGTAGTCTAAATAATTACATCAATGGATTGAGATTAATCTCCTTCAAAATTCTACATATGATTTAATTTTTATGCAATTCAATTTTTTGCATGTTTAATTTTGATTATCTTCAAGATTTTATTTTAACATTTAGTATCAGAGCATGTTAAAACCTCTCTTTTGATTTTTAAAATTTGTGTAGATAAAGTTTATAATTTTGCATTGTGATTTGAATCTTGCAAAATTAAAATTTTTGGTTTTCTATAAAGTTCAAAATTTTCTTATTTAGACTAGATAAAATTTTGAAAAAACTACTTCTGTGCTATAATTTACATAACTTGTGCAAATAAATTAAGTTATTTTGGCATTTTTAAAGTTATATTAGGTGATTAAAATTACTAAGTTGTTATTATGATATTAGTAATTGATTTAAAAATACAGAAAAAAAAACAAGCTGACATTTCTAAAATAATATGTTTGAAATGCCGAAATTATTTAGTTTAAACATTTTGATAAATTGATTTAGAAATTTATAAAGTTATTTATTGATTTATATTTCTAAAATAAAATAAAAGTTGATACCAAATTTAATAAGGAATATTAAAATTTGGTGTTTTATTTTAGAAATAAATAGTTTTATGCATAATGTCTAGTGATTAATATAATTTTATATAATTAGACAGTAGTCACAACATCTTTAATTATACTAAATTACATATTAAGTACTCAGATCATATATAGTAAATAGACATTAACTTGTAATTAATTATATAAAAATAATAAATTTTGATTCCATAAGAATTATTATTATATTTAATATAATTAATTAGGATGAAATATTAAATAATTTTTTATAATTTACTCATAAGGAGTAAGAAAAATGATATAATTTAATAGTTTTATCATATGGATACATGAATCTATTTGAATATAAGAATTTAGACCATAAGCAATTTTTATGTCATTTAATTCATGTTTTAATGTATGATTTACATTGGTAAACATATCATATGGTATTATAATCTCAATTTACTAACATAAGCATGTATATTTTACAACTTTGCAAACTATGAACTATTCTGATATTAAATGTGACATTCCTGAACTAAAGGGTGATAATTATAAGGTATGACATGAGAGATTCTTTTTTATTTCGGCTGCATGGATATTAACTATGCTATCCATAAGGATGAACCATCTGCTATTGCAGAAACCAACCAAAAGGATGATATAGATAAATAAAAGAAATGGGTGCAATCTAGTCATTTTTACATTATGTTTATCAAAATAAAAATCTTGGCTGGCATTCGTGGTTCATTGGAGTAGTATGTCGATGTGCTAGCTTTAATGAAGGCTATTGGTGAGGAATTTGCATCATCAGAAAAAGTTTTGGCAGGTACTTTAACAATAAAATTTTCATCAATGAAGCTCACTAGAATTCATGGTGTGCATGAGCACATCATGAAAATAAGGGATATAACGACTAAATTGAAAGCTCTTAAGGTTGAGATATCTAAAACCTCTCTTATGCATTACATCCTAAATACTCTCCTATATCAATATGAACTTTTTAAGATATTATACAACACACATAAAGATAAGTGACCTATCAATAAGTTGATGACCATGTGTGTCTAGGAAGAAAAAAGGCTTATTATGGAGGTAAAAGAGAGCGCGCATTTGACAACTCAAGTGAATAAAAAGGAAAAAGTCAAGAATAAAGAAAAAGAAAAATTGCCTCCACATGCTAATATTAAAAAGGAATCGAAGTTTTTTTTTTTGTAAAAAAGGCATATGAAGAAGGATTGTCATAAGTATCAAAATTGGCTTAAAAAGAAAGGTACTCAACGTTCATTTTTCTATTATGAATCCAATATGTTTGATGTTAATTATGACATATAATGGATTGATTTTAGTGCTATAATCCATGTTATCAATGCTTTGCAAAGATTGAAAAACTTACAAAAGCTAGTAGGAAATGAATAAAGTATCATCTCTAAAAATAAGACACGTTCATATATGAAGGTTATAGGATCGTGCAAATTGGTTTTAAATAGTAGCTTTATTTTATATTAGGATAGAACCTTTTATGTTTATGCTTTTTATAGAAATTTAATCTCAAGTACTAGACTTTTAAATAAAGGATATTCATTTTTAATCTTTCAAATTCATTCTTAAATTTATCTTATAAATTAAATAGTGTTGAAAATTGCATTATTTTTTATGGTCTTATTCATTTCAATTTGCAAAATGATGCCTATAATATTAGTATGCATGTTCATGAAAATATTAGTAATAAACAATATGTCAAGAATGAGAACTCCTCTGTTTTGTGGCATTAGAGAATAAGATATGTCTCTATTAAGAGAATTAAGAGATTAGTAAAAGATGGAGTACTTGATACTTTTGATTTTACTAATTATGACACTTGTGTTGGCTGCATTAAAGGAAAGTAGATTAACATGTCAAACTAAGGTGCTAATAGGAGTTCAAACATATTAGAGATCATATATACAAATATTTCTAGTCCAGAGATGGATGAATACGGGCAAAAATATTTCATTACTTTCATTGATAATTACTCATGATGTATATATCTCTACTTACTTATTAACAAAAATAAAGCTTTAGATGCCTATAAGGTGTTTATGGCAGAAGTAGAGAAATAATGTGGTAAGCAAATAAATATAATGAGGTCAGATAGAGGTGGTGAACACTATAGTAGATATACTGAAGATGGATAAGCACCTAATCCATTTACTAAGTTTCTTCAAGTACATAGGATTATTACCCAATACACTATGCCTAGTTCCTCAAATTAAAATGGTGTAGCAGAAAGATGGAACTGAACATTATTAGATATAGTGCAGAGTTTTCTTAGCAGCTCCAAGCTTCCTAAGTCCTTGTGAACTGAGGCTATCAAGACAATAGTGTATATATTAGCAGTTTCAAAGCTATCTTAAATACACCATTTAAGTTATGTAAAGGTTAGAAACAAAGTTTAAAATATATACATATTTTGGGATGCCCATCCGAAGTGAGAATCTATAATCCATAAGAAAAGAAGCTAAAACTAAGGACCATAAGTGGATATTTCATTAATTATACCGAATAGTCTAAGGGATATAGGTTTTACTATCCATCACAAACTACTAAATTTTTGGAATTAAGAAATGTAAAATTTCTTAAGAATGACTTAATTAGTGGCAGCAATCAATCCTGAAACATTGCTCCTGGGAAAGATTATACAGATGCTCAACCTTCCACTTTGTATGATAAAATAATTAGTATACATAACATGTTTAGAGTATAAATGCATGATAAACAACAATAAGTCATTTAAGTTCCATTAATTATTGATCAAAAAGTAATGCATTCAACTAAATAATGGATACAATAACCTATTGAATAGCCTGTTGAACAACAAGCTCCTCAAGAGAATATTGAACCAACATTAAGAAGATCTACTAGAGTAAGGCAATCAACAATTTATAGTGATTGTGTTATGTATCTATAAGAGTCTAACTATAATATTGGAGCTAAAAATGATCTCAAAATATTTTCATAAGCCATGAGTTATAAGGAATCTAACTTATGGTATAATGCCATAAAGAATGAGATGAATTCCATGTCAACAAATGGAGTCCAATGTCTTATCAAGTTACCTGATGGTGTAAAAGCCATTGGATGTAAATCAATCTTCAAAACAAAAAAAGACTCCTTAGGAAACATTGAAAGATATAAGGCAAGACTAGTTGCTAAAAGGTTCACTCAAAAAGAGGGTATAGATTACACAGAGACCTTTTCTCCTCTATCTAAGAAGGATTCCTTTTGTGTGATTATGGCATTAGTGGCTCATTTTGATTTTGAGCTCTATCAAATGGATATGAAACATTATTTTCTAAATAGTGTTCTAAAGGAAGAGGTTTACATGAAACAACCTAAGGAGTGATAGTAAGCAATTGGTGTACAAGCTTAAGAAATCCATATATGGACTAAATTAGGCCTTACGCTGATAGTACTTAAAATTATATGATGTCCTTACTTCATTTAGTTTTGAAGAGAACATCATAGACTATATACCAGAATGTCAGTGGAAGGAAAATATTTTTTCTTGTCCTATATATGGATGATATTCTTCTTACAACTAATGATAACGGGTTTCTATATGAAGCAAAATAATTTATTTCTAAGAACTTTAATATGAAGGATATAGGTAAGGCATCTTATATCATTAGCACTAAGATCTATAAGGATAGATCTCGATTTATTTTGGGACTATCATAAAAATTGTATATCAATAAAGTTTTAAAATGTTTTTGGATGAGATATTGTTCACCAAGTGTAGCACCTATTATAAAAAGTGACAAGTTTAATTTGAACCAATATCTAATAAATAATTTAGAGAAAAATCAGATTAAAACATTCTATATGATTCTATTATTGGAAGCCTTATATATGCTCAGATCTGCACTAGACTTGACATTGCATTTGTTATGTGAAAGTTAAACAAATATCAGAGTAATCCAGGTATTGACTATTGGAGGGCTGTAAAAAAGGTGATAAGGTACCATAAAGGTACAAAAAACTATATGTTTATGTGTAAATAAACTAAAAGTGTAGAGGTAATTGGCTATCTAGATTTAGACATTGATGATTATGTTGATTTAAAAAAATTAATATCTAATCATATTTTTACGCTGGCTAGATGATCTGTATCCTGGAGGAGTGGAAAGTAAACATTGACAACTACTTCCACAATGGAGGCAGAGTTTGTTTCATTTTTTGAGGCTATTTCGTATGGTGTATGGTTGAAGAGTTTTGTAACAGGCCTCAGAATTGTAAATTCTATATGTAGGCCATTAAGTCTATATTGTGATAATTCAACTATTATCTTTATGGCTAAGAACAATAAGGGTGGCAGTCGAAGTAAATATATTGATATTAGGTACTTAGCCATAAGAGAATGCATTAAGGAAAAAAAAGCGATCACTAAGAATATAAGCAGTTAATTAATGATAGCTAATTCTTTAATAAAAAGAATACCATTAAATTCATTTAAAGATCTTATAGCTCAAATGGGACTTGGTTCCACAATGTAATTTATTGTACGTATAATTTACAGTTTTAATGAAACTCCTAATGAGTTTTGATATTTTCTCATATTTGTTTTGTGCATCAAAATTATGAAAAAAAAGTAATATTTAAGAGGACCAAGAATAAACATTAGGTTTATTCATAAATATAAGTTACCATGTAAGGAATAAAGTCTGAAAAATAATGCATTGTAATACATGGACGATACCAACTCTTATGTTTAGAGGAACCATCGCCATGATTCATGTATTTATTTCTTGAAAGTTTGGGTCTAATGAATATAAGTTTAAATATAAAGATCAAGTAGAAGAATGTAATTGTTCACATTCCAACAATTTCAAATTTTAAAACCAAATTATTAATGTAATGATTTTATATTAATGAATTTGAAACCTATTAATTTTTGCAATGGTTTCATATTTAATGTTCATTAAATCACAAAATGAAGTCATTCATTTGAATTGAATGCATATGATTAATAATGTAACTTTTTCATATTCATTTCTTATTAAAGCAATTTAAAATCTCCTTGATAACTCCTTTTCTTAGAGGCTATATAAAGATCTTTGATGGATGGATTTCTTATGTATGGTAAATATTATCATTCATGTGTTGAACATTGATTTGGTCCCTAACACATTTTCCTCTTATTTCATTATATACACCAGCACTTAGAGTGTTTGAGTATTAGAAGACTCAAATCATAACTTTAGTAAACTATTTATATAGTCCAAACAATTACATCAATGGCTTGAAGTTAATTTCCTTAAAAATTCTGCATATGATTTAATTTTGTGCAATATAGTTTTATGCATGTTTGATTTTGATTATTTTCTAGATTTTATTCTAACAGATCATAAATATTCAAATAGAATATTTATTACTAAAAATATGTAAATTGAAATTAAGTATCCAAATTGATGTAAATTTAAAGTTTCATGACCTCTCGTGTATTTAATCTTATATTAATTTAAATGAGGTGGAAGATGACATGGTGAATATTTTTGAAAAAAAATTTTTCACTCACCACATAACTTACTAGCAAAATCTAAATGGAAGATTGGTAATTAAAAAAGCAAATCAAAATTTAGTACTTAAATTGTAATAAAGTGAATGTTTGGACACTGCATATATATTTAACCCCTAAAAATAACAAAAGCCACCAATGAGTACTAGTAATTAAGGTAATTTTTATTAAAAAATTATTTATGTTATAAAAAATAATTTTATAAACAAAAAAAATTAATAAATATAGAGAAAAGTAGTATGGACCTTTTTTCTTGGGTAAATTGTTTCACTAGTCACCAAATATTTACTTTATTATAATTTGATTATAAAAGTATAACTTTTTTTGTCACTTAATTTCTATTTTTACCAGAAGTTTCTCTTTAAATTCTAAAAAAAATTATTAATGAGTCATCAGAGTAAAAATATTTCAAAAATATATGCCATGTTAGATGCCATATCAACCATCATACCATCACTATTGGGGTTACTAAAATTTACATTTTGCTACAAATAATCACTAAAATTTATATTGTCATATATAATTTTATATTTTGATAAATTGTAATTCTTTTAATGCTACTGTGACACCCTTCCCCATTGCATCTTCGCTATATGGCTACAACTCTTGAATCACCTAACTCAAGTATTGATGCGCCGGAGTATCATTACTGCCTTAAAACTTCATTCCCTCGATTCTTGACATTGTTAACTTAATTTTCATTTATAAATATCCTTGACATCATGTATTAACTTGTATTTGTAATACTTGAGATAACAAGTATAAAATACTAACGACCTTACTTAAATCTAAATACATATTATGTACCACAATCTTATATCAGAAATTCTAGACACTTTAAATAATATATATTTGTCAGTACAAAACTAACATAACATATAACCCCTTTAAATATACAAAAGATGAACTATAAACCATCTTCAAGTTAGTCCTGCATCGACTTCTTAAAATTTGAATGGCCATTAGCAACCTACGCTAATCTTCATACTACTACTCATTACTACACATCACTCTAGAGAAATAAAAACATAATATATGAGTGGTGACTATTTTTGCAAAGAAATACTCGGTCAGTAAGAAGAGTACAAAATATAGTTCAAATGAAAGAATGTTCCACAATGACAAAATTCTTATCCAATCAAATAGATATGAATCGAAGGACCAAATGTAGAAATCAACATGAATTAAATTAGAACAACGTACAATCAATGATCGGGAAAAAATTTCAATTTTTACACTTTTTGGGTCATTTATTTAATCATTTCTCATCGGAAATTGATTTATTAACTCTATTCTTTGGGTATTGTTCAACTAGTTGTAATAAGCGTTATAAAATTTCAGAGCACTGTATCACATATTCAGGTGTATAAAATAAGGGTATTTTAGTAACACCCCTTGAAGTTTGTCTCAACACACTATTATGTCCCTGCATTTTTATAAGTCAATTAAATACTTCTTTAGTTTTAGCATTTTATACTATTTTCTCCTTACCATCTAAAAACACCATTAATTGATATAAAAAAACTTATTTACCCTTATCATATTGTTAAATTTATCAACTTATATCATAATTTATCTATTTTTATATTTTTCTCTATATATATATTTTTATTTATACTATTAATAAAATTGACTTAATAAAATTATCAAAAATTAATAAAATATAATTATTTACAATTTAAGTTAATTTCTATCTCTTGAGTCAAATTCTATCAAATTAACTAAAACAGATTACTTTTAAAAAATAACTAAAGAAATCTTTAAAAAAAAATCAAACCACCATAGTAAACAATGACAGGGCCACCGGTGTTTTCCTTGCCACCGCCATCATCACCGTTTTGTTACTCATCCTTAACCACTAACAAAACTCCCATCTCAATCCTCATAAAACACAAACACACACATAAATATAGCACACAACGATCCCATCATCATCATTCTTTCCATCGACGAATTTTGATTTTGGAAAATGACAGGCAATGGTTCTAGATTTTGGGTTTTGGTTTCGATTTTGGAGAAGGAAGGCAACGAATTTGTGACAAAGGTTTTGATTTTAATATGGTGGTTTTGGATTTGTGGTGGTCGATTTGTGTTAGATTTGTTGTTTTGATTTTGACAAGGGTTTTAGTTCTGATGTTGGATTTATGGTGGCTGAAAATGATAGGAGGCTACTTCTGTTGTTGCCAATTTTCATGGGGTTAATGGTGGTGTTGTTGATTTGAAACAGTGGTGGTAGTGGTAGCAATGGTTGGCTTTGGCAGTGGGTGTTGTTGATTTTGTTCTTGTTAGTTATAGATATTTTTTATTGTTTGATTGTTTGTTGGATTTTTGTTGTTGTCGATCTTTTTGGGTCTAGTGGTTGTGGTGCTCGATTTGTGATGGTGGTCAGGGCATAAGTGGTGGTGGCGGTGGATGTTTTGTTGATAGGTGTGTCGTGCAGAGGAGAGGGTATAGGTGAAAGGGAGATGAAGGTTTGAGGAGTAAATGATATTTTTATCTTAAGTTTACAATTTAGTCACCAAACTATCATTTACATATTGATCAATCTAATTTTTTAACTAATTAAGGGTAATTTTAGAATTTTATATAACTATTGATAAATTGACTACTCTTTATTCTTTTGACTAACAGATTATGCTTAAAATTTTTGACATAAAGGGGAAATAGTTAACGAAATTAAAATTAAAGGGTATTTAATTAACTTTTAAAAATATAAGGACGAAGTAGTATAGTAGGACAAACCTCGGGGTATTAGTTATTACCCATAAAATAAATATTACATATAACTATATTATATTTGTGAGTCATTCTACTGTGCAAATGTTTGCACTGGTACAAATGAAACTATTAGC
>CATIWO010222209.1:0-12632 GCA_949673435.1 Macaranga tanarius
TAATTCTTAATAAATTCCTACTTGTAGTTCTAATAAACCATATTAAACTTGATATTTAGAATAGTTAGAATAATTAGTATAGTTAGTAATTAATTAGAATAATTAGAATAATCCAACAATTCCCATTATTAATATTTTTCCTATCCATCTTATTATATATCCGGTTAATATAAAATTTACAAGTTCTCAGTGTTCGACACCCTACTTACTCTATATTTAGTCTTAGAGACTAGGGTATTATAATTTGACTCACATCAGAGCCCGAGTCTTATTTGTGAGAAAGAAAAATAGAAGTATGGGGTTATGTATCAATTACCGGTAACTGAATAAGATAACTATGAAGAACAAGTATTCATTGCCAAGAATCGATGATCTACTTGATCAGTTGAAAGGAGCCACCATATTTTCCAAGCTTGATTTGAGATCAGGATATTGGAAACTTCGGGTGGGAGAGCAATCTATTCTTAAAACGGCATTCAGAACGAGGTATGGCCATTATGAATTTATAGTTTTGCCATTTGGATTAACTAATGCACCAGTCGTGTTTATGTCATTAATGAACAAGACATTTCAATGATACTTAGATCAGTTCATAATTATCTTTATTGATGATATATTGATCTACTCACTAAGTCAAGAGGTGCATGAACATTATCTTTGGATAATATTACAAATATTATGGGAAAAACAATTATATGCTAAATTTTTTAAGTGTGAGTTCTGGATGAAAGAAATTGCTTTTTTGGGGCATGTGGTATCAAAGGATGGTGTACAACTGGATTAATCCAAAATTAAAGCGGTAATGGAGTGGGAATCACCTCGAAATGTGACTGAAGTCCAGTATGTTCTGGGCTTAGTGGGATATTATCAGAGGTTTGTGCAGAATTTTTTAGTGATTGCTAGACCATTGATAAATTTGTTAAGGAAGAACATACCTTTTCAATAGACAAAGAAATGTCAAAGTAGCTTTGAGGAGTTGAAGAAGACACTCACTATTGCTCCTATTTTGGCATTACTAACTGGAGAGGGAGATTTTATAGTGTATATAGATGCTTCTAAGCAAGGATTAGGATGTGTTTTGATGCAAAATGGAAAGTGATAGCGTATGCTTCGAGAAAATTGAGAACTCATAAGGTTAACTATCCTACACATGATTTGGAGTTAGCTGCAATTGTATATGCCTTGAAGATTTGAAGGCATTATCTTTATGGAGAGACATTTCAGATATACACTGATCATAAGAGTTTAAAGCACATCCCCACTTAGAAAGAATTGAATGTGAGGCTGCAAAGGTGGATGGAACTGTTAAAAGACTATGACTGCACCATAAACTACCATCCAGGAAAGACAAATATGGTAGCGGATGCCCTGAGTCACAAAACAGTGGAGCAAGGTGTAGAAATGGTTAACTATAATATAAAAAATTTAGTAGCTCTTCGAGCTATAAATGTTTTGGTAGATGTTAAAGAAAATCTTTTGTTAGCTACGTTACAAGTGAAACCCTCAATAGGAGACTGAATTAAGGAGGCACAAAAGGAAGACTCTTATTTGTAAAAGATGAAAGGGAAAGTGGAATCAGGGAAAAATACTCAATTCACAATTCAGGAGGATGGTACATTAGTGATTAAAGGTCGTGTATGTATACCTAACATTGATGAACTGAGAAAGCACATTATGGATGAAGCCCATAATGCACCTTATGCAATGCACCTAGGGAGTACCAAAATGTACCGAAATATTAGACCTTTTTATTAGTGGCCGACGATGAGGAAGGATGTAGTGGAATTTATGGCTAAATGTTTGACTTGTTAGTAAGTGAAAGCTGAACATCAAGCACCTCCTGGTCAATTGAAACCTTTGATGATTCCCAAGTGGAAATGGGAGAAGATAACAATGGATTTTGTTATGGGATTACCTCAAAATTTTTGGAAATATGATGCAATTTAGGTAATAATGGATAGACTTACCAAGTCTGCATATTTTCTTTCGATACAACAGACTGATCCATTAGACAAACTAGCTGCTCTGCATATTTTAGAGATAGTGAGGTTATATGGTGTTCCATTGTCTATCATCTCGGATAGTAATCCAAGATTCATGTCCCATTTTTGGGATAGCTTGTAAGGAGCATTGGGAACCAAGTTATATTTTAGCACGGCATTTCATTCTCAAACGGATAGGCAGTCTGAGAGAATAATTCAGACTTTGGAAGATATGATGCGGGCTCAAAGGGTATTGGAATAATCATCTACCATTGATAGAGTTTGCGTATAACAATGGTTTTCATTCTAGTATTGGAATAGCTCCTTATAAAGCTTTATACGGTAGGAAGTATCGAAGTCCGGTGTGTTGGGATGTAGAAGGATTGAGGCAACTTAAGGGACCGGAATTGATTCAAGAAATGGTGGATAAAATTCAAATAGTTAAAAAGTGTCTCAAAGCAGCATAAGATTGACAGAAAAGTTATATAGATCAACACTAGAGAGAAATGGAATACCAATTAGGAGAGAAGTTTTCTTAAAGGTATCTCCATGGAGAAGGATTCTGAGGTTTGGCAAACAAGGTAAATTGAGTCCAAGGTACGTTGGACTATATGAGATTATCGAGAAGATTGGACCGTTGGCTTATAGATTAGCTTTACTGATGGAGTTATCTTGCATTCATAATGTATTCCACGTGTCAATATTAAGAAGATATTGATCGGATCCAAGCCATATCATACAAGAACCGGAGATAGAAATCTTCGAGAAGCTAACTTATGTAGAAGAATCAGTGGAGATATTAGATCGAAGGGTGAAGCAATTGTGAAACAAAGAAATTCCTATAGTGAAAGTAAAATGGAGTTATTATGCACCAAGGGAAACTACATGGGAAGTGAAGAAAAACATAAGGCAGAAGTATCCTTATCTTTTTACAGGAAGTGGTGAGTTATTAAATTTCGGGGATGAAATTTTATATGGAGGGGAGAATTATAATACCTGTAAAGTGGGGGCATGCAATTTATTGCATTTTATCATATATTACTTGTTAAGGGTGGACTTGATGCATTAGAAATCATTATGCATGAAGTATATGAATTTTAAGCATATTGTGAATAATCACTTGTTTAATTATATGTGATTTATTGGGCTATGTGGTGAGGGTAAAATGTTGTTGGATTAGATTTTGGGTGTGGATTGGGACTAGATTGTAAGGAAGTAGGGACTAGAGTGTGGCAATTGGAAGTTCAAGAACTAGATGGGAAGAGTGACATTTCATTAAGGAGCTAAGTAGATATTTAATTATAAATATCACAATTTTGGCATGATCTCCTTACTCTCCAACGTAGGTTTGCATTAATTGTATGGGTGAGTTGTTGAAGAAGGGTGAGAAATTGCATTCATTTCCTTCAAAAGAAATTAGGGATTTGGTGAGGAGAGAGAGTGGATTTGGCTATGGAATTAGGAGTCCTGGCTGTAATTAGCAACCTTCAAAGTTCTAGAGAAACAACTCTTGGTGTGTTAATTGAGTTTTTGGTTAAGTTGTGATAGGATTTGTGATAGTTGATTTCGTGCTCTGTTTTTGTCAAAATTTCAACCTCTGTGTTTTTGCCATCACTCGAGCTATAGAGCTCCAGATTTGGTTTTGTTCGATTCTACAGAATCCTTTACAACTCTCAAGTTGTGTGTTTGAGCTAAAAATGTGGTTTAGATGGTCAAAATAGACCAGATATTTTATTGCTTCCTTTATCCCACTGTATGACCTGTTCTTGCTTAAATTATTATAATTAATTCTCTACATGTGATAATTGAGTGATTTCAATTGAGATTGAAAGTAGACTCATGTATGTAGGGTTTGTGTAAATTTGGTGATTTTTGGATATGTGTGTGATTATTGAGAGCAACATGAACATCATGCATTAAATATACTAAAACACAGAGTATATAGGTTGGTTGTGTGATTGCTTGTATATTACCTATATGGTGATGTCTAAAGATTTTGGGGATTATTTATGTGTATATTTGAATACATATTGGATAAGTGAGATATATATATATATATATATTCATAAGGTTGAATTATGAATAAAATACAGGAGATCCGGAAGCCGGTGGGAGCGGAGCCCACTAGAGGAGTCGTTGCACTCTAAGTTGGGAAGCTTTTTATAAGTAATTGCTAATATAATTATACCTTGAATTCTCTTTTTATATTATGTATTATGTTTTTGTGAATTGATTTTACCATTAAGAGATGAGTATAATTATTGTGAGATAAATTAGAATGATTCATGCTACTTAGTCGAAGTAACATGTTAATGATTTGATATGTACGAATGAGATGCAAAATTGGTAAATGTGATGATAGTGATATTGGAATTATGTGTGAGATATGAGCCGCGTGGAATTGTGTGAAGTGAGATGGAGTCAGGCGGAAATTATGAGTGTGAATGTGAGATATGAGCTAGGCAGAAATTGGCAAGCCAATATATCTGAATTGTGAGTTAATAATACATGTGAGTATATCATAAATGGTGAGAATGAGCCGGGTGGATGTTGTGAGATGTTGAGATGTGATTGTGATGAAATGGAAGTGTGTTGAATTATATAAATATGTATACATATGAATGAGTTATTATTTGATAGCTTTCTGTTGATTGATATTGAGTTGTGAAGTGGTTGTGAGCCACTTAGAATTTTGTAATGTTGTTAACAGGTGATGAAACGGGCTGAGACATGAGTGTGTCTCGAGCCATGTGATAAGACATAGGTATGTCTAAAGTGGCATTTTTGTCCAAGGAAATACACGAAAAAGAACATGGGTGTGTCCATGACCGTGTAAACATGATAAATTTTGGACAGAGAAATACACGAGCAGAGACACGGCAGGTCCGTGACCGTGTTTGTTTATAATAAATTTAGAAGTGAGATATACGAGTCGAAACATGGCTGTATTTCAGACCGTGTATCAATAGTGATTTTAGTTCAGAGAACTACACGGGGAGACACATGCCCGTGTAGTTTATATTTTTAATTATTCTTGTTATTTTGTGCTAATTAGTTCTTAAGAAGTTAAAGTATACTTATATTAGTTATTACTTATTAAGTTACAAGCTCATCCCTTTGTAAATTGTTATTTTTCAGGATATTGTAGGGAATCCTGAGTTGCATGGTCCGTTGTCATTTAGCATTTCTCAGATGGGCTAGTGGCGAGATCTTCATTCACTTGTGATGAAAGCATTGTGCATCTTAGTCCATTGGCATGACCATGACATTTTGTAGCATTGGGTTGGTAGAAAAGTTACTATATAATTATAACTCACGTACTTTGATGTATATAAAGTATTTCTTTAAATGCTTATTTATGTTGATTCTCATATGTTGACGTGAGGGGGCATCACAATGATAGCGCTCCTAGTCCTGATGGATTCTCTGGACTTTTTTCAAACACTGCTGGAATATAGTGTGGACTAATGTTTGTAGTGTAGTTCGTAGCTTTTTCCTTACAGGGAATATCGTTGGTGGTATTAATTATAATAATCTTATTCTTATTCCCAAGACTCTTGGTGCTAATTCCTTGGATAAATTTCAGCCTATTGTCTTGGGGAATTTTTTATTTAAAATTATTTCCAAGATTTTAGCAGACAGATTAGCTTCAGTGGCTGCAAAGATTATAGCTCCAAATCAATTTGGTTTTCTTCAAGGTAGGCATATTGAACATTGTATTACAACTGCTTCTGAGAACTTCAATGTTCTTAATTCTAGAAGTTATGGAGGCAATATGGTAGTCAAAATTAATATCTAAAAGGCCTTTGATTCCATGGATTGGGATTTTATTGACGCAATTTTTGATAGCTTTGGCTTCTCTAACAAATTTTTTGGATGGATTCAATCTATTCTTAAGTCTGCTAGAGCTTCCATTCTCATTAATGGAACTCCTAAAGGTTACTTTTCATGATCTTGGGGAGTTCACCAAGGAGGCCCTCTCTCTCCCTTGATCTTTTTCCTTATTGAGGATTACCTCAATAGGAAAATCCTTGCTTTATATGAGCTAAACTTAATTTTTCCTATGTTTGCTTCTCACAACATTGCTTGTCCTTCTCATCTTTTATATGCAGATGATATTATGATTTTTTGTCGGGCTACAAAGAAAAATATCCGAGTTATCTCTTCTCTTTTCTCTGATTATAGTGCTCTTTTTGGACAAATTGTTAATTGGAATAAATCTGAGATTATTTTTAGTAGACTTATTCCAAGTTCTAGGGTTGAGATGCTCTACTCTCTTATTGGTATGCGGATTGGTTCTTTGCCATTTTCTTATTTGGGCATTCCTCTTTTCCCTGGGTCCCTAAAGAAAAATTGGCTTCAACCTTTGGCTGATAAGGTTCTTTCTAAGTTTGAGAATTGGAAAGGATCCTCTCTCTCCATGGCGGGTCGTATAGCTTTAGTGAATTCAATTATTTATGGGTCCTTTCTTCACTACTTTATGATATACAAATGGCCATCTTTTTTGCTTAAATGTATGGAAAAGGCTACTAAGAATTTCATTTAGATTGGTTCCATTTATTCTAAAAAACTTATTTCTATTCAATGGGATTTGTGCTGTGCTCCTAAAGATGAATGAGGTTCAGGCATGCGAAGACTTCATGCTATGAATTCTTCTCTTCTCAATAAGCTTGCTTGGATTGTTTGCTGTAATGATTCTTTTATTTTTTAGTTTTTGCGAGGTAGATTTTATAATGCCGCTGGTCTCCCTCATCCTTCTCACATATATTCCTCGGTTTAGATTTTCATCAAATCTTGTGAGGCTATTATTCGGTTGCATTCTCAATGGAGCATTGGTTTTCTTTCTTATTTGAATTTTTGGAATACTAACTGGCTTGGGTATTCTATTTCTAATAGAGTGGGTATCCCTATTGCTATTAGATAGAAGCTTCATATAAAGATTTCAGATATTTATTTTAATGGTGCTTGGAATTTGCCTATTTGTTTTCATAATGCTTATCCAACCATTAGTGCAGATATTATCAATGTTGTGCTTTCCTATTTGCATTAATATGAATTTATTTTCAGGCCATCTTATAATAGGAAGTTTTCTACTAGCATTGCCTACAATCTATTTTGGGTTTATCATCCTAAGGTTGCTTGGGGACAGTCACTATGGCGTCAATAATTTCATCCGGCTCATTCTTTTCTTTTATGGTATGTTCTTTATAATCGCCTCCCTGCTGATGACTCACTGAAAAGGAAGGGTTTTTGTGTCGTCTCTAAATGTCGGCTGTGTTCTTCAGCTTCTGAAACTCTTAACCATGTTTTCATCAAATGCCCATATGCTGTAGCTATTTGGACTTCTCTTGGTAGTCTATTTGAGGTTCGGCTTGATCTATCCTCAAATTTTTCTTCTCTATTTCGAAAGGCTTGGCATTTGTACTTTTCTTCTCAGCTCATAGCTTTATGGCATGTTGGTTTTTTATCGGCTACTAATTGTATCTGGTATGCTAGGAATAAACCAACTTTTCACAATACTGTTATTTCCATCTCCTTGGTCGTGCGTCGTATTTGTAGTTCAATTAAGGCTGTTAAAATTTTCAGAATTGGGCATATGTATAATTCACAATCGGATCCTTCTGTTCTTCGGTGTTTACGTGTTGCTGCTGTTCCCCATAAGGCTCCATCTATTATTCTTATTATTTAGCTTAAACCTCCTTTCGGGTGGATTAAAATTAATACAAATGGAGCAGCTAGAGGTGCTCCTGGTCTTTCTAGTGCGGGTGATATTTTTTAGAATTATAAAGGTATAGCCCTTACTTCCTTTGCTGTTCCTTTGGGGGGGGCAGAATTAGCTGCTGTTATCATTGAGTCTTTAGAGTTTCTTTGTTTTCTTCTGCTCCCGTTTAGATTGAGTGTGACTCAATCTATGTTGTTCATCTACTGCAAAGTCGTAGTTTAGATGTCCCATAGAGGTTCCGAAATGATTGGCAAAGATATCTTCATACTCTTAGCCAACTTCAGGTCCACGTTAGTCACATTTGCAAGGAGGGCATTCAATTGCAGATCATCTTTCGGTGCTGACCATTGGTCTTCAGTCTACTCATTGGTGGTCCTCTTATCTTTGAGTTGTGCTATTTTTATGTCCAATGATGCTTTGTGGAAGGAATGTTATATGTTCTTTGAGCTTTTGGCCATTTAACTTTAGATGTCCTTAGGGTGATGTCGGTGCTATAGCTTTTGGCCCTTTCATGGATTGATTTGTATTTACAATATTTGTATTTCTTTTTATTAGATTTTCAGAAATTCAGATGTCCTTAAAGTGATGTCGGTGCTATAGAGGTGCCAGCCTAGCTGGGATATCTTGGTGCACCTCTAATTTCAGGCATCTTCTTTTGCTTTGAAAAAAAGAATGTTTGAAGAATAACATATTTTAATTAATAATTTTATTTGTTATTATAAAATATAATTAATTTAAGATAAAATTGAAAATATTTGTATATTTTATCTTAAATTAATTATATTTTACTATAACAATTAAAATTATTAATAAAAATATGTTCACTTATTTTATTGTTTAAATATTTATTATATAAAATAGCCTAATTTAAAGATTAAGAATATTTAATTATCTTTGTTTTTTTTATCATTGTTAATACAACTAATAATTAAAGAAAAAATATATTTTTTAATTTATTTTTATAAAATACTTTTAGTGAGTTATATAGTTATTATGAAAGTAAAATAATAGAATAAGTTATAAATAAATAAATTATTTAAAATATCGAAAATAACAATTTTTTTTATAGTTTTAGGATTGAAATGTAAAAAAAAAAGGTGAGAACAATTCTGGATTTAAAATATCAACTTTATGTTGAAAATACAATTTTTTTTAATGAAAATGGATTAAAAAATGAGAGCCTTATGATAAAAATAGATAAAAATACAATTCTTGATGAAAAGGTGAGAACTTTGCATTCTTTATGCATATGGATACTAACCCATACGTATAGAGCCCACCAAAATGCATAAAATAAAAAAATAACGAAAAAATGCAAACTCTTTGTGGAAAATGCCAAAACAGTGCAAAATTTATGTCAAAAATACTAAAATGCAATCTTTTATATTGAAAGCATGATAAAAATGTAATTTTTATGCTAAAGATATAACTTTTATGCTAAAGATGTAACTTTTATGCCAAAAATAGGTTTTTATGCTAAAATCCTAAAAATGCCAACTTTATACTAGAAATATGCTAAGAATGTGATTTTTATGTTAAAATATAATTTTTATACTAAAAATAAAAACTCTAAAATTCTGGCATATTTGGGCATAAAACTCACATGCACGGAAAGACCGCATAATGCTAGAAATACACAAGAATGCCAAAAAACACAAAATCAATCACAAATATCAACAACATGCAAAATGATTGAATTTGACCACACAAGTTCACAAAAACTTTCTAACACTAGCCGACAATATTAAAAGAAGAAGAGTTAGAAGTAAAGTATGTAGTAGAATAATTAAATATGCAAAATGTGATTTGGGGTTCTCAGAATAATCAACTAGACTTGTTTTAGTGAAATAGAAATAATCATGCTTCAAAATGAGTCAAAATAAATTGTCCTTTCCATTTGAATGCAAATAGCATGAAAATACAAGCTATACCTTTTAAAGTGTGCTTTAAGTAAGATGGGCTTAGGTTTTGTGCAAAGTGGATCTAAAAAATCCTAATATGAAAAATGAAACATGAGTTAAAAGCCTAAAGTGAGTGTCCTCGAGTCTTTACTACAGCAAAGTAAAAGTATATTTGTTAAAAAAGCCAGCCCCCTCCCAAAAATAGTGAAAATGGGGTGTATTTATAGAAAATTGGCCCTGAAATGCCACCTACATGCACATGGACGACTTACTCACATGCGTGTGGTCTACACGTGCACGTGTATAGGCCACACATGTGCTAGTTGTGCACATCTCATGGTGTTTTCTAATATTTAAGCTATTTTTCAATGTTTTAGGCTCACATTGGCTAGTTACTTAGGTTTTAAGGCTAAAGGTGTCAACTTTATGGGTTTTGGGCCTTTAGATCGTGGCTTATTAAGGTTTAAATGATAATTTGTCATGCTTCAATGGTAAAGGCTTGCACCTCTCATCCTCTTACACAAGTATAGCTTTATCACTAGATTATGGCGAGGAATTATCAAATTTTGAGATATGACGGTCGTCTTTACTTCACGTGTGCTTCACATGTATGCTCGAGGTTGGCTTATCTTATGTCAGTGCACGTGAAGTAAAAGAAGATGAAATGACCAGGGTTGGTTAGCAGTATACCATTTATCCATTTAGGGAGTCAAGCAAGATGAAGTGAGATATACTATTATAGCCTTCTGAGGCATTAGGCGAAAGGAAGTGAGATATGTTGTTACAGCCTTTTGAGATATCAGGTAAAAGAAAGTGAGATATGCCATTATACATTTTAAGGCATTAGTTAAAAGGAAGTGAAATATGCCATTATAGCCTTTTAAGGCATCAGACGAAAAGAAGACATCAGAACTATGTCGTATAGCCACTTAAGGCATCAAGTAGGTGTCTTATAATAAGTTAAAGTGTCAGGCGTGGTGTTGTATAGCCTCTGGGGGCGACAAGCAAAAGAAATCACTATGGGGTATAGCCACTTAAAGGCAAGGTGTTATATAACCTTTGGTAGTGTCAAGTAAAAGACATGATTGTTATATAGCCACTTAAGGCATCAGGCAGGGTTGCTATATAGCCTCTGGGGGTGTTAAGCAAAAGACATCACTGGGGTACTATATAGCCATTTAAAGCATTAGGTGGGGTGTTGTATAGCCTTTAGGGGCATCAAGAAAAAGAAATTGGATAATGTTGTATAGTCTATAGGGTGTCAAGTGAATGTCGTACAATCTCTAGGACCTTTAATGAGGACTTAGAATAAGCCATGTAACCTTTGGAGTATTAGGTGATTATAGTTATGTGTGTTTTTATTTAGTGAAAGTGTGTGAACCTTTTTATCAGTGTCTTAGAGCTTCTAGTGTTTATGCCCTTTTTTGTGGTTGTTCTTACTTTTTTTTATTTAATGACTACTTACTTTTCTGAGGACTTTTCCATATGTGTGTCATGAATTTGCTATTCTTCCATGTATGTGTCACTGTATATATTTTTCTGAGGTTATGAATGCATTAATATTGATGCACATTGCTTGAGTGAGGGTATGTACTGCATGTATAAATGCATGTAATGCTAGGGTTATACTTTATAATGCTAATGGTTATGCTTTATAGTGCTAATGGTTATGCATTGTGATGAAATATGGGTTATGCTTCAAGCGACTTTGGATATTTGAGAGTGAAGATAGGTTGTTGCATGACTCAAGAGGCTTGTTTAGCACATCAGATTAAGGCTCTTTGGGCAAAGTTATCCAATTAGTAATTCATGGCCAAATATATTAAAGTTATAGTTGATGTTAGGAGGACCAACTCAATTAGAAGTGAATCCAAAGATCATGATGGTTATGCACTAATATGATGTGATTGCTTCTAGGCTAGAAAGGTAATTTGGGTATTGTAGATGCTAACAGTTATTTAGGATTCTTAGGCCATATGTAATTTTATGTCTAGGTGTTGACTTTCATTTTTGTGTTTTCTATAAGCCTTTTTGGGTTTTAGTGTAGTGTTGACTGTATACTAGATAAGGTAATTTATTGTTATTAGTTTTATTGAAGGGGGAGTGTTTATTATTGGGAACTGGCCTAACCTTTATTGGAAAGGGATGGTTTTTATTTGAAGTTGGTTCGAGTTTGATTGAAAAGGATTATATTTTTATTAAGAGTTAGTTCGAGAGTGAATAAAAGAGAGTTGGCTTTTATTAAAAATGGTTTGATTTTGTTGAGAAGGGTTAGCTTTCTATTGAAGATCAGTTTAAAGTTTTAGGGTGGTTTAGGTTTTGTGTAATTTCTAAGGAATGGTATTTTTTGAGGACCATGAAGAATACTTTATTGGATGGCTTGAAGGTCTTCAGTTTGCACCATTTCAAGGCTATTTAGCTTATGAGGTTTAATATGCCTTAAATAACATCTTCTGTTTCAGTCGCTTGAAGTTATATCTCGTTCAAAGAGCCTAGCATTATAGCATGCAAGGTGCCCCCAGTTGTTGAGTAGATTATCTTCCTATAATCCATAAGTGTTCAAAGTATGCCCCTCATATTCTTGAGTCAGCATATGACTGATGCTCTAGATAGAGGACTAATTCTTATTCTACTTAAGACCCTTTAGGTAAGTGATGGATTTAACTTTTATGTGTGATGTGTGTAAATCTACAAGCGTATAGAATCGTATCAAGTAGTAAATAAAAATATCGTTCCACATGGATTGTAGGTTGAATACTGCAATACTCACAATGTTTGATTGTTTAGACAATGAAATAGAGTTTGGAAATTCAAAGAAATGAAACTAAATTAAGAAAGGTAAAAATACAAATTCAATGCAAATTTTAAAAGCTAGGGTTCCTTACTCTTAATTGACCATTTCAAAGGATTGATTAACATCTAGGTCCACACTAGTTCTAATTCATCTTGAAGGGATCTTAAAAACTATAGATTTTCCTCTCAGATAAACCTATAATTAATTAGAGATTAATCAACACTAAGTTAACC
>CATIWO010222218.1:0-10376 GCA_949673435.1 Macaranga tanarius
AGCACTATCTTACTTGATTAAGATCTTTCTTCACTTGGATTCCACAAGATTGTAGCTTCTCTACATTAGGTTTTACACTCATTGATTCTCTCTTTTAATTGTATCTAATTTGATTTTCTCTTTAGGAAGTATTTCCTCTCACAATACCCTAACTCATTTGCTTTTTATTTCTCACGCTAATGCATGATGCCTAGTTGTCCTATTTTTCCCACTTCCTCATCAGTCATTAATACTAATCCATCTTCTACGGTATATCTAGGTTTCAACCAATATATTACAGGTCTATGGGTATAACCTAGCGATCTAACATACCTCTCAATCTTCATATAATGTAGTTTGTCCTTATCAGAAATCCATAAAACAACTAACTCTTTATTTATGTATCTAAGGTTAGGCTCCTTCACAAAGATTCCTCCATGATAAAACCTAAAATTTAAAAATTGCCCAATGTCTTCCATCTGTAAATCAACATCATGCATTTTTTTTAAAAAAAAATCACTAATTCATTGTAAACAATAAGACCCATCAAGAACATATTTTCACATCATCAACAACTTTTACTACAAATAAAATGCATATCACAAATAAGAAAACCCATAAAGAACATATTTTTTACAAAATCATCATAATATAAACCATTTACCATCAAATGTAAACCCAAACAGAACATATTTTTCACAAAGTCAAAAGCACTATCTTACTTGATTAAGATCTTTCTTCACTTGGATTCCACAAGATTGTAGCTTCTCTACATTAGGTTTTACACTCATTGATTCTCTCTTTTAATTGTATCTAATTTGATTTTCTCTTTAGGAAGTAGTTCCTCTCACAATACCCTAACTCATTTGCTTTTTATTTCTCACGCTAATGCATGATGCCTAGTTGTCCTATTTTTCCCACTTCCTCTTAATTACTTACTTTATGTTAATTACACTCATAATATGTTTATTTTAAATTATTCATGCACCTGTAAATTGATGTGTATTACATGCTCTAATTTCAATTAAGAATTAGGCTTAAATGACACATTAAGTGCAAGTTCTGGGCTAATTTGGTGAAAAATGTCAATTTGGGCTAAATTGATGTTTTTCGAAAAGTTTAGGGCCAAATCGAACTTTATTCTTAACATTTAAAGTAGTGCTTGGTATCAATTATAGGGCCAAAAATTCATGTTCCTACATAGTTGTGGCCTATAGGGGGACATAACTCCTTTTCCTTTTTCCTACTATTCCTATAAATTTTCTTTTAAAAGGATCTTATAGTTATATTTTAAAATAGGCCTATTGGTATAAAAAATCCAAATATTTACCTCATTTTGTAATTTTATCCCAATTTTTTAATTTTGGCACTAATGTCCTAATTCCATCAATTTTTGGCAATTTTAGGACAAATTGGCATTTGGTCAAAATTAAATAAAAGATGCTGGCATGTCATCTGTAAAATGTCAATTTCACCCTTTACACTATAAAATCTATAAAAGTCTATTTGCATAAAAAAAATTCAAAAGTTTGCAACTTTTGGTAATTTTATTCCATTTCTAATTTAAAAAAAAAATATATTTCAATTTAAAATCGTTTGATCAAAATTAAATAAAAGGTGTTGATATCATAATTAAAAAAGTAAATTTACATGTGATAAATTTTAAATTTTATTATTGACTATTATTTTAGTAATTTTTTTAAAAAATTATATATGTGCGTGCATGTGTGTATGTATTCATATATTTATATCATAGATACGATAAATTTTCTTTATATTTTAAAGTTAGATATTTTTAAGTACTTTCAAATAAATAATTATGAAATAATTAACTTTTTAAATTATCTAATACTTTTTATATTAAAAATAACTTTAATTTTTAAAATTATTATAATGAAAATCATTTATGAATTTAACAATTTTCAATAATGAATTTAATTCTTTTTTTATTGTGTCTATATTTTATTTAATTTTAAATAATATTTTATCAAAATTTAAAAGTTCGGATAAATTTGTCAAAAATTTTGAACTTTTGGATTTTCTATACCAATATAATATTATATATTAAAAATTTTAAAAAGGGTAAATTTGATATTTACTAAGATGCTATGTCAGCATCTTTATTCAATTTTAATCAAAAATTTATTTATATTAAAATTACCAAATATTTGCTGAATTGAAACATTATTCCAAAAATTAAAAAGTTGTGATAAAATTGTAAAAAGTAACAAACATTTGAATTTTTCACACCAATAACTCTTTAAAATAAAGATCTAACCGAAATAATTTTAAATTATGATATGATAAATTATATAGAATTTAAAAAAAAAGAATTCAATTAATAATTGGAGTAAAGATGAAAATAAATGAGATTGTTATCCCTAAATAAAAACATAAGATGTTAAATGAAAAACAAAGATTTATTATATATGAATAATGAACATGTCTTGCAAATTTTTCATTTATGACACTTGTTCCTGAATTGTTAAAAAGACAAAATAAACTTATAATAATATAATTATTTACAATTAACTTAACAGAATTATTACAATAAAATTAAAAGATAAGGAAATAATAACTTATTTCAAAAGATTACCATTAAAACATATATATATATATATAATTTTTTAAAGATAGATGTAATAATAATTAATTAGCCTATTGGTACCAAAACTTACAATCTTTTCGACTTTTTACATATTTATACTAAATTTTAAAACTTGATAAAACTATTCTAATTTACCATTTTATTTGCAATTTTAGTGTAATTGTTATTTGGTCATAAATTTAAAAAATAAAATATATATGTGGTATTTGAGGTGAATTAGCTAACATGTATTGTTATAGTTCCACATTCCAATAAAATCTTAAAAATTAGATTAAAAAAAAAAGGAAGTGAACATAATTTTTATAAATTAATTAAAATTTTCATTCTCATTTTATATTTTTTAAAAATTATTGAGGTTAAAGCCTAACTTACTATTATAATTAGTATTTAGTATTTAAATATTGTGAATGTGAAACTCATAAAAATAGAGATTAGCTACTTCACCTTAGTTGTCATGTATGTATTTTACTTTTTTTTTTTACCAAATTACATTTGTGCTAAATTTATAAATAATTTGTCAAATTGGAATAGTTTTACCAAATTTCAAAATTTGGTATAAATTTATAAAAGTAAAAAAGGTTGTAACTTTTGACATCAATATACCTAACTAATTTATCATTTTAAATTAAAACAATTATATTTACCTACTATCAAATTAGTGATCAATTTTTATTTGTTTCAATATATATGTCATTAAATAACTTATATTGAAAATTGAACAAAAACAAAATTTTGAAATAAATTATTGTGCCTTTTATATATGACTTTTGCTATAATAATAAAATAATCAAATTCACTCTATTTTATTAAGTCTTCTATTGTAATACCCCAGTACCTTCATTAAATCGATACACACACAAATCTGTCTAATGCAGTTGCTGGTAGGAAGGAGCGTCACCTAAATTTTCTTTTAAAACTAACCCAAAAGTTCCTCATGGTTCATTAACTCTTAAAATATTAACTCATCCGTGATGACATCAAAATATAAATATGAACAAATTATCAATAACTTCGAGATAATAATTTGATGGTAAGACAAATGTTGTTATGATATAATCTTAAGACTATATACATCAAGGCAAGTGCTTACATCATCCAAAATATAGCTATACAAGTACGAGTTACATAACAATTAAAGTCTACTTATGTAATCATCAAATGCCACATGATAATCCTATCGTAAAACTTTCATCTAAGAGTTGGCATGCGACCTTGGTCCAACACTCATTTAAGACATAGCTGCCTATTATACTGCCATCTTGAATATACTAGCTATGCAAAGCAAAATATACAGTCCATGCTGAAAATATAAAAAAGTGTGTGTGAAATTACTCAGTAAGTGAATAAGAGTACAAAGGATATATACAATAATAATGAGCAACTGAATATGAATTAGGAAGGCAGATTAAAGTGCTCAATCAAACAGATCAAATATCACATTTCAACATAAGGTTAATAATTGATTTAAAATTTTCATCTCGGTCATTTTGTATTTTCATTCAAGGTTTCTAGTATTTCTGTTTCATCACATTTTATTGTATTATACAATTCACATTTTAGAATACTAGAGCAATGTATTACGTGTTTAGATGTATTTCAATATATAGTAATTTATGCATCATAATTGTATTACCAATATATCACTATTTAATCATATCTATAACTCATATCTCATTAAGTAAATATCACTGTATTTTTCAACTATAACTTACTGATACAGTTCACACTAACTGTACCTTATAACACAATATCTCATAAAATTTGTATGTATATATTGAACCACATAAATTCACTTCAAAGGCATAATGAATCTATGCGTTGTCCCAAATACAAGTATCAACAAGTTGGCCAACACTATGTTCAACTAAACTTATGTACATCATACTTAGTATATACTCATATATGCATACTTATCAATTATCATAATAGTGTCACATTGCATTTGATGAATAGTATATCAGTGCTCTTAAACTTTGATCAGATCGCTATTTAGATACTTTGCTTAAATTCAACATGTCATTAATTATATCTTATTCTTTCAAGTGTCATTTTGGTAATCATCAATGTTGTTATCATTTGAACATTCTTGTTGTAAATTTCTGAAAGTATTCTCATAATTGGTTCAAATAAAATATTTCGTGACTTTAGTCTTTATGTTGGAGACTCAAATAATTCTCATAATCATTTAAAATTTAGATGTTGCAACATTCTCATTTTAAAATTTTAAATATTTTTAAGTTTGGGTTCAGTTGCACATTTGGCCTAAAATTAGTCTCTTTTTGGTTATAAGTAGTAGTTCATATAATTGTAAACATATTTCTGATTGAGGTTCCATTGTAGTTTTTGACATTTTTGATGAACTGAGTGCAAGAGCAAGGTATTGAGGTGCCCCTCAATGTAATTAGGCAACGACACCTTAGTGGCTACTGGCTATGCTAAAATACTCAAGCGACGCATGGGTGTTTTGTAAATGCTTCGGCGGCTCTGGTTGTACCTAAATTCAATCAAAATTAACTTATTTATGCTCAGAACTCACAATAACATGAATTTATTTAAGTTTTACACATTCACAGGTGTTTGCAATTTTTAGTACAATTATCAACCTTTAAACAACCCAAAATCATAATCTTAAAGCATAACCCATGTAGAGTATAATATACAAAATCAAGGTTGAATTCAACAAGTTCTTGCCAAGGAAATTAATTTAAATGGAAAAGGAAACTAAAAGCTTAAGAAGTATAAAGGTTCTCAGCTTAATTACATAACAACATACTAAAATTTGAATGAATGACTAGTTTAAGAACATCAAAATTTTCAAGGTAGTTCAAAAGGAAATTTATCAAGAATTGAGAAGATTAGAAAATAGAAATCCACACACAATGTTCTTGAATGATTTTCTCCCCTCTTATAGCCTCCAAAACTTCCTTTACCTGACTAATCTTTGCTCTCTTAATTGATTTCTCTTGGATTTCTTTTTGAATTTGCTTCTAGTTCACAAATCCACTTTCCCCAAATCATTTTATGCTTTTGCTGCCTTTAACACCTACATACAATTCAATCTCCTTTACTCTTGCTTATTAAATGCTTGATTTCCCTCAGGCCTTAATGAAAAGCTTCTGTTTCTTTCTTCTTCTTCTTCTCCACCGTTCTGCTCTTCTTTATAAAACATGCTACTCTTCTTTTCTTTTGTTTTTTTTTTTTTTAACCTTAACACCTATCCAAACTCTCTCTCTAATACATACACCTCACTTCTTTCTAAATGTTTAATAGCTCACTAAAAATTTCCCCATTTTATCCTTTAACTTTCCATTCTTTTTCTTTCAATCCTTTTCTCTACTCAAATTAATTTTTCTTTCATTCAATTAAGTCCTCAAACTTCTTTTCACCATAATTTCCTTTTTATAAATATATCATCTATTTAATTTATACCAACTCGTATGCCTCAAGGATACGAATGTTACACTTCTATACTAATTTAAATAAATTTCTATAATTTTATTTGAAGTTTTTAAAGAAACACTTAAGGAATTAAGAATATTATTGATAGATTTTAATAATCTCATTATTATATCCTTAGCTACTTCATGATTTATATAAAGTAATCAAAATAAAAGCAATTATTTTTTTTGATGGAAAAGATGAATATTTTATTGAATGGAAATTAAAAGTACATATTGACAAATAAATAATATCAATATCAATAATAATACAATCAAGAAGTACCAAAATAAAATCTCATTCAAATTATGAAATTTCTTATTACTATTTTTTCTAAATATATTTATTAATTATTAAAAGTAAATTTTTATTTTTTAAAAAATAATTTATATTCATTTTATTAATTTATTTTTAATAATTCCTCTTTAAAAATATAAATCCTTACACATTATTTCCAAAAACTATTCATAGAAATCTATCAAAAATATTTGCATAAACAATTTCTATAAATTTTTTTCAAGTTGAAGGTATTTCACCCCCCAACCCCAACTTTCTCATCTTTCAAAAATACCATCTTAAAATATCAGATGAATACTTTTAAATTTTTTTTAAAAAAAAATTATAATCTTTTTGAAGTAAATTATTTTTAAAGAATTAATTTTAAAAAATTATTTTTTAGTATAAATAAATTCTTTTCTGATGTTAATATTTGATTTATTATTATTTATAATATTTTTATTTTTTACACTTATTTTTTTTTTATAAACTCCCAAGCTCTCATTGATAGAGGTTCATATTCAATACACATGAATGAAGAGGAACGTCTCGAACTTGAAAATTTTTACTTAGGAGATTAAATGCTCTATCACTGCATTAGATGCTTAATATTTAGTTAGTATAAGTGTTCTATGTGAACTTTTATAAAACGAGACAAATATTGTAACATATAAAAAAACTTAAATATTAATTCTTTAAAAAGTTAATATTATCTAAATTTTTTAATAATTAAAATAATTTATTTTTAATTATCATTAAATACTTTTACCCATTAAAAATATCACAATTACCTTTTATTAATTTTTAAAAAATAAATATTTTGAATTAATTTAATTGATTAAACTATTATTTGGTGGTGCACCATTTATATTGTGAATAAAACAAGCAGGTGATTATCTTGCTAATTTAGCATTGCAATTGAATTGTTATCCCATCCCCCAGTGAGGGGATCCATGTACTTCAAGAAGATATTATTGGCATCGCATGGTTTAGATATGCAAGGCAATGGATTAGTGATGATTTGGGCTTTCCCCTCCTTATATTCAAAAAAACTGTTATTTAATATATAGTGCATTCATACCTTTAAGTACTAATTCAATTTGAAAAAAAAAAAGTACTAATTCAATTATTGACCAAATTTAATTGTTCAATTACTACTAACAGCTTACTTGTATTATTATTACCAATTCAATTATTTGTCAAATTGAATTGATCAAATTAGTAATAACAGATTACTTGTTCTATCATTAGTACGTACTAAAATTTGTTTTTTATAAATTAAATTGATTTAATTAGTATTAATAATTAAATTGTTTGACCATTACTAATATGATATTAATAAAATTCAATTGATTGATTATTAATAGCATTTAATTTATTTGATTAGTTCTAATATGATCTTTGCTAAAATGAATTAATTGAAATACTATGAATAATTGAATTATCTGATTAGTTCTAACTCAGTTCTTGGATAAATTGACTTGAATGATTATTACTAATGGTTTATTTGTCACTAATTAGCACCAATTCAATAAGTATAGTTCAAATTTAAATGATCAGTGCCTAGTAGTGATTAAATGTATTGATTAATTGTAATTTTATTAGGGCTATATTTGAATTGACAGTCTTTTTCATGAAAAATAATTTTTTGAATTAAATTAATACATATCAAATTTTTTATTATATAATACAAATATTTATTTTATAAATATCTAATATTTTAATTATAGGTGTAAAAATTTTAAAAATAGTATTCAAATTTCAATGGTTGAATTTTTTAAAAATATAAATCATTTTAATAAATAAATATCTAAGGTGTAAATATATTTTTAAGTTTATAGACAAATATGATATAATTTTAAACATTATTATTCTATAAAAATAATTTAAATTAATTATAAATTAGTTATAATTAAATCAAATAATAAATTTTTATACACTTTTTATATTTTATATCCTTTATCAATTTTCTTATTGATATTAATAAATAGACAGAATTAAATATTTCAATAACAATTTATTCAAAAAAAAAAATCAAACACAATTCATTAAAATGAACATCACACACGCACACATATAAAGTGCATGGCCATGGCAAGGACAAAAGTTGTAGGAAGTAATTTTTTCTATGACTATATTCTCTCAAAAATATGTGATGTTGAAAACATTTTTTAACATTGGAAAAAAAAATCTTTACGTCAACTTTACCTAATAATTAATTCTTAAAAGCTCTAAATATTTATAAGGGTATATTTATCACTCAAAATAAATTTTACATTCTAAAACTATAATATTACCCTTAAAAATAAAAGTCTCATAAACTTTTTCAAATATATTATTAAAATAAAATCATGTTTTTATCAAATATATTACAACTTTTATAGTAAGTAATTTATTTTTAATTTATTAATCAATAATTTTAATTTATAATCTATATTTTTTAAATTTAGGTTTAGTTAAGCATGTAAACAATTTATGAACAATAAGTGATATAGGGAGTTGGTTTGGTAGTAAATGAATAAAATTAAACCAATCAAATTTGGTTTGGATCGGCTTGAGCACCTGACGTGGCGGAAGGTATAAAAATAAGGATAACTATCACGACTGTTAAATCGCGCACGATTGCCAGTAGGTGATCTTCCAAAACTTGTTGAGTCCTAAAACTACCAGGAATTAGGCATCAATTTCGTTGATTCACAAAGGAATGCCGAAAATTGGAAAAATAAAGAAATTTTATTAATCACCAAAAACTAAAACTGTCTCTAATAGGCATGAGACTTACATATTTATAGGGTAGCACAAACCTACCAACCCTTAATTAACTAGGAAAGAAAATAAAAATATTCCTAATTAAGGAAGGAAATTAAATCCCAACGAAATTGTCAAAAATCAAATCCTAACTAGGAAATAAAACCAACAACAAAATAGTAATAAAAATTAAATCAAAATTAATTCTAAAATAGAAATAAAAATCAAACTCTACCCATAATAATAATAATAATAATAATAATAAATAATTACGTCTCATGTCCATTGTTCTGCAAACTCATTCCAATAACTCTAAGACTTGCTGCACCGCATCATTCCCCTCAGGATAGAGAAAATTCTCCCTCGAATTTTACCCAAATATTGAGAAAAAATTTTGCGCATAAATGTGTTGGACATCATAGATTCATCATCAACTTGTAATTCCTTCGAAATAAAATTTAAAGAAATATAGGAATAAAGAATTTTATCAATGCCAATAAAATCAATATATTCAACATGCTCACTTGACTCTGGCATATTATTCTCATATTTAGGATGTTCTTTTTTCTCGGGCCCAATGCTTGAATAGCTTCAATTTCATAACTACTAGTATTTTGGTAATCAGAAAATATGTTATTATGTAACCAGTCATCATCGTCCTCATCAAATATCGGTTCATCTCCAATAATCGCATCTTCATCCTCACCATCATCAGTATCAATGAATAAGGGCTCCTTATAATATTCTTCCTCCTCCTCCTCGTCACTAACATCCCCATTCGAATTTTCTTGATGGTTGTTATTGCGCTGAACTGGATTGGCTCTGTTTTGATTGCCCATAAGCGCGACCATCCTTTCAGTCATCTGTTCCATCATCTGCTTGAATCGCTCATCCAACAGTTGATTGATTCGTTGCTCCAACTCATGCTCATAAACATCCGCAATACATTGTTGTCGTTGTTGATTCCGTCGCCCCACCATGATCAATAAGGATCAGCTTTAGCTCTGATACCAACTGACGTAGCGGAAGCTATTAAAACAAATAGATAAATTATTGAAATATGTTGATTCACAAGGAATACCAGAAACAATCTTCTAAAACCTATTGAATCGATTGAATGATTACTAGGAATTAGACATCAATTTCGTTGATTCACAAAGGAATGCCGAAAATTCGAAAAATAAAAGAATTTTATTAATCACCAAAAACTAAGACTGTCTCTAATAGGCATGAGACTTACATATTTATAGGGTGGCACAAACCTACCAACCCTTAATTAACTAGGAAGAAAATAAAAATACTCCTAACTAAGGAAGGAAATCAAATC
>CATIWO010222243.1:0-11627 GCA_949673435.1 Macaranga tanarius
AGATTTAGGGGACCAGTAGGTTTTGACACTGTCTATGTAACATATTTTTGAAATAATTGATAATTTATACGTTTATTTCTATATTATTATTTTATTGTCATGTTATTTTATGTTTCAAATATATTTATTCATTTTTTTTTAATACGATTAAAATTTCTACTGATTTAATGTTTATACAAAATCTAATAAATAATATACTACTATTATTTTAATTAAATAATATACTACTATTATTTAATTTTAAAAAAATCAATATTATTAGCGACGGTAATTACCGACGGATTGAATTCCGTCGCTAATTTACCGACGGATTTTGAAAATCCGTCGGTAAAAATTAGCGACGAGCATTTTGCCGACGGACCAGAATCCGTCAGTAAATCCGTCGGGAATTGCATGTTTTCTAGTAGTGAATATAGTAATAATAATATAATAATAATAAATAAGCGCTAAAGCTCTCTTATACCAATAATGACCGTGGAGAATATGTAACACCTGCATTTTTATATGCACTGTTCATGCATTATATTCTGTAGATATATTTAGTAGAGTTTTGGGATTTGCATATAAGTTGACATGTGCATTTTTATAAAAAGGGTATAATTGTAAGTTAAGTTTTGGAGTAAATTGTCTAAATAGAAAGTTGTAGACTTTTGGGATAACAATTCAATATTAGCAAGGGGGTGTGTAGAGAATGGTTTTGATATTTGGTTATAATTATCACTTAAATACCATATATTATTATTATTAATATTTATGTGATAAATTGGCATTGATGAAGGACGATTCTTGAAGGGGGAAAATGTAATTTTATGATTGGTGGGAGTTTAAGTTTAAGTGTTTGTGTGTGTGTGGGTATATATATACATGGGTGTATAGAAGAGAAAAGAAGAAGAGGGTTTTGTTAAGAGCTTTGATAGATTTGAGAATTTTCTCTACACATCCAACAATCTTTTGGGAAGCTTAAGGAGATTTAGGAGCTATTGGGAGTATCAATTAGGTAAGCTATGTATTTATTTTGATTTATTGAAGTTAGGGTTGAAGGTTGTAATTTCGGGTTCTGTTTTGCTGTTGCACCAGTCATCTTGTTTTCTTCATATCTTGAGTTATAGACCTCTGATTGAGGCAAACTTTAATGTTATAGAAACCTTAGAGAGTCTACTACAACTCTTGTGTTTTAAGAAAGTCCAAATTCTGCCGTTTAGGGTATCTGAAACAGTTGGATATTTTCATGCTCCAAGCTGTCACTCTATTTTCCTGTTGTACCTGATTTCATTCAAAAATCCATAATTAATTCCACATACCTCTAAATTTAGTAATTCCAATTGGTATTTTAAGTAGACTCATAGGTATACCTCCTGTAATATTTTTATAATTTTTAGATGTGTTTGTGAATTATTTGGATATTTTGAACTTGGAGTATGGGGCTGCACTTAGTGGAATTTGGTTAAGTTGAATACAAGAATTATGCTTGCTAAGTATATTGATGTATGAATTGTGTGTAGGCTTGAATATGGATGTGGGAGGCACTACTCACTAGGGGAGTTTGCCTTTGAAGGAGTTGAAGCCCTCTTGAGTAAGTGATTATTAATATAATGAATATATATATATATATATTGATTCTCTTGAATATATGAATATTGTTGCTTAAAATAAATTGGGCAATCATGTGATGAAATGTATATATATATTGCTATGAATAAATATGATGAATTGAAGATTAATTGAATAAAATAAGTATGTGTTATGAATAAACGAGACAAGTTGTGCGTGGTGTTTGAGGTAGATATATATATATGTTGTGAAGTATATATATATTGTGATTGAGTATGATTTTAATGAGATATGCTTAGTGACATATGTATGCCTCTTGTAAAGATGTTGATTGGTAATTGAATGCGGTATGGAAATGAAGCATATATCATGTGAATATGAAATGGTTGATTGAGAATGTGTTGTGATTCATTGTGAATATTGGCACTTATGAGGTGCAAGCCACTTAGAGTGGTATGGTTGAATATGAATGATTGAAAAACATACATATTGCATAACATTGCATAATGAGAAAAGAAATGTGGGTAGAGAATAAGCTCCACGATCTGAGATCAGATGTGGCCATTCTGATATGTGCATAAATATATATATAAAGTTGGGAGATTGAAAAACATCTCGATAAAAGTTGGGAGATTGAAAAACATCTCAAGAATGGGCCACGGAATGATGAAAAAGAAAAGAAAGAGAAGAAAGAAAAAGTGAGAAAAACATAATCATGCATTTTTGCACCATGATTGCATACATGTTAATTATGAATTGAATTTGAGTTTTACGAATATATTGAGAATGTTGTGTGATTATACATACCCGTATATATGTGATTAATGGGTAATAATTATTTAAGATGTGAATGCTGAATGGTAGTGTGGATGTTTGATTACAGGACTAGCCCTACTGTAGTAGGGAGATGACTATATCCTAGGGGAGTTTCTGCCCGATTTTTTGGTAGTTTCCCCCGTAAATTATATTTGTATCGATAAGTTATTAAGTTGAGGGAACAGGTTGAGACATGGGCATGTCTCAAACCGTGTGATAGATACAACTTATTTTGATCTAAGACCTGGTCGTGTATGTTGGTATAAAAATTGACAGATAAATACACGGGCTAAGACACGGGCGTGTCCTTGGCCGTGTATATATGCTGCATGTTTGACAGTGAGATACACGGGTCGAAACACGGCCGTGTATCAGACCATGTCTAGACTAGGATTATTAACCAGTGGACTACACAGGGAGAAACAGGACCATGTAGTCATATTGAAGTGTATATAAGAATTGATACAATTGAGCTATATGTTTAAATATTAATTATGATTATATACCATGATTATATGTATGACTTGAGCTAATAAAGACTTGTTACGTATATATATCACTTAATTAGTTCTTGAGAAGTGATATATATATATATATATATTGTTATATTAGTAATTGTTTATTGAGTTGCAAGCTCACCCCTTTGCAACTATTTTTCAGGAAATAGTTAGTCAGAGCTTGAAGCAACATTGTTAGTGATTTTCGGAGGCCTGATGTGTGCTTGGTGAATCAAGTTCCATTCTCATTGGTCATGCACCATATTGCATTTTGTACAGAAATTTATGAGCACTTGGGCATTTCATTATAAGGATGGTGTGGAGATGGCACTTGGTGTGTGCATATATGAATTTGAGAATGTGAGGATGTATGTATGATTTGTAAAGTGTATAAATATGGTTGAGAGGATATATATATATATATATATATGTAGTTGTGGTTTAAATGAGAGAGAGTTGTGCCATTCATGTATGTGACTTACATTTATAAAAAAAAAAAAAAACTTGTGTGAATATGCATGTCATGAATTTATATTATTGAAAGAATTTTTTTTTAATTCTTTCCATGTCGACACGTGTTTGGGTGGTGTTGAGGCCACGTGTAACGGGGGTTATAGAATAGCTCACCAACAGACTGGTCATGACTGCAGGGAATAACTCACCTCAGTCCGGTCATACTTAATCGTCCAAATATTAATAAACAGGTTCATGACTACAGGGAATATCTCATCCTGAGCCGCACGACCGTGAATCTCATAATCATATCATATATCAATATATAAGTACATAAAAATATATATAACTGGTACCAATGTGCAACTGGTCCTGATGAATGCCCATCAGGTGGCAGGATCTACAGCATCCATCTCCACACAATCACAATCACATGCAACATTCACACTTCACATCACATAATGCAAGATCACAAATGATGCAATGCATATGTGGAAATATTAAATAATGATAATGATAATGCTAATAAGATTAAGAACAATAATAGCAATATATATATTAAAATACTATAATTAATGAAATACTCGATGTTTTCATAATTTATGCTTATATATATATATATACTATTGGCAACAAATGAGTGATATTAACTTACCTGACTGACATGCAGTCCTAACTAGGCCTCTAGATGATGGCCCTACTCTAGAAGAATCTATAATTAAAATTAATAAAATATTATCAGAACCTATTTCCTAACGTTTAGAATTCTAGAAAAGACTCCCAACTACACATAACAACCAGAAGTACGAATTACGAGGAATCTACCGAAAATTCGGCAGTTACTCCCCTAAAATATAGACATCTCCCTACTAAAGTAGGGCTAATCCTACAGTAAAATAATTACACTTCTAAACACAATCATAATTTAAGCTCAGTTACCCAACATACTACAATTAAATATAACTAAGTCTCACCAGCACAATTCACTAAATAATTACTTCATTCAGCTCAATTATCATACAAATATTCAATCATTTATCATTAATCAACAGTAGAATTATTCAGCTCAGAATTACAGCCAGACAGTAAAATTTCCAACACAGACATAACCTGACATAAACCTTTCAAGATTTTTAATTCACAAACTATTAAGAATTAGACAAAATCATCTAAACAAATATTAATCCACATCACCCGTAGAATTTATTAAAAATACAATCAACCTCTGTTCACAGTCGGAATATTCCATCACCGTTGCCGGAATATTCCGCCGACGACGAAAAAATACCCTACCTATACCAATAGAAAGATCTCATCTCCAATTCCATTTTATCTAACTACATCCAAGTTTAATTCTCACTCAAAGCCACATAATTAAAAGCTTCAATCATCAAAACCTAAAAACACAATTACCTCAAATCGAGGTGACTGTCAGCATCGGAAATCAGCCGGGACAAAGAGGAAACATTGTCCAGAGGATGGTGAATGGAAGGACAGCAGCAATGGCGGCCACCTGCGGCAGTAGAGGCGGTGACTCTTCTTCCCCTTCTTGATAGATTCAATGAAAATTGAGGAAGAAGAAGGAAGCTAAGTGCTGCTGGTCGGAAATTGACGACGATGAGGAGGAGTTACTGTCGTGGTGGTGAAGTGGTGACAGTCAGAGATGATTCCGGTAGGTGGTGGTGAAGTGGCAGTAAGAAGAAGAAGAAAATGAAAGAGGGAAGGAAGAAAATGAAATAAAAATATGGGTTTTCGTTTTAAAATAGTGTATATATATTTATATATATTGGGGAGTGAAATTATCAATTTAAATCCCTCTTTAAAAATATTTTTATCAAAATAAAACTCAAACTTTTAATTGTATCACCAAAAATACATACACCCATAAATATACAAATACATTTACCAAATTATTTGTGAAATGGGAATAAATTATAAAAACTCGAACAAATCAAAAATTTTTTAGTTATACATAAAGATGCAATTATTTTAATAAAATACCGATATTTAATTACGAAAAATTACGAGGTGTTACAACTACAGCAGACACTGTTCATTTTTTTATATAATTATAAAATAAATCTATACTTTTACATTTGAATATTTTAGACCAATTTCTACTCTATATTATTTTATTTACTTTTTCATGATAATTATTTTATTTATTTTATAATTAAAAAATATAAAATTACTTGAATGTATTATTATTTATGTTTTCATATAATTAATATAATTAAAATATTTAATTATATTTTATTTATAAATAATGTTATTCATATTTAAATTGGATGACTATATACAAAATAAAAAGTATGGGTATAATTTGCAAAGATAAAAAAAGTAATAAAAATAAGAAATATAAAAGAATATACGGAAAATATTCCTTTTAATGTTAAAATTGGTGTTATGGGTTAGAAATAAAATTACTTTAGATACATCATAATAGTGCAAAACTTGCACCATTTTGATATTTTAAGTTGAAGATGGCCTTAGTGTCCCTAAAGTCTATTTTTAGGATTTGACTTATTCTTGGATTTTGAGCAATTATTACTTAAGTTTTCAACTTTTCATCTATTGCCATGCTAGAGTAATTTACCAGAACCTACTATGGGATTCAACTACGTTGGTGCTTTAAGGTGTAGATTGTTGTTCGTAACATTTTTTTGGACATCAAATTGTAGTCTCCTAGAATTATAATAAGCTCTTTACTTAAGGCAAGGAGGAACCATGGTGACATATGATGGAATGTCCAAGAAATCGGTAACTCTAACATGTTAGCCCAAGGTAATGAATTTAGTGCAATCTTAATTTTTTTTAGAAAAAATTTAAAGTTTATAAGAATTGATGGATAAAAGGGTAAATTGCATTTGTAGCCCTTGACTTTAAGTGTGATTCTCATTAGTCATTATAATGCCTAAATTTCAATTTATATCATAGAATTATAATACTAAATTTCAATTTATATCTTGATGAAAAGATAACTAAAATATGATTACAATCAAGAAATACCAAAATCAAGTCTCACTATCGTAAAAATTCTTGTCGCTAGTTTTCAATCATATTGATAGAACTATTTTGATTTACAACTCGACAATCTGTACACTCCACTCAATATCTTCAATTAGTTATAAATTGACTCTATGATATTTGAATGAAACTGATTGTAGAAAATTTTTCACGATCGAAAAATCAAATTCTATAAAGGAATCAAATCCTATGAATGACAAAAATTCTATGAAGAAATATTAAAAATTTTTACAAAAAAAACAAGTAGAACCAACAAAATAAAGATCTGTATTTATTAAATGCAAAAAGTAAAAAAGTAACATAAATCTAACTAAAACACTAAAATCCTTTTTACTTCATGCCAAAAAAAAAAATCATTAAAACCTATCCTTGAGCCCACTTTGCTTTTCTACTTGTTTTTTTTTTTAAAAAAAAACTTTAGAGGTTATTGGCTCAACTGCTTTGGATAACTGATCACTTAAATTTTACGTGTTTTATGAAATTACAAAATTAGAATTTAATAGTTGTTTTTATTCAATCTAGGAATTTTATCAGCTTCATTTTTGCATTCATTTTTTTCCACCATTGATAGCTAATTTAAACTTATTTTTTATTGGGACTATTTTAAGTTTTTTAAATTAAATTTATATTATTAATTTGTACAATTGATAATAGAATAATTAATTATTAATTATTATAATAATTATAATACATATACATATATATATATATATATATATATATATATATATATATAACACCCGCATTTTTTTAGATGCACTGTTCATGCATATTATTTTTATGACACGTGGAGTAGTATTATGGATTGCATCTAAGTGGGGTATGTGCATGTTGGTAGAGAGGGACCTATTTATAAGACAAGTTTGGACTAATTTGTCACAATAGGAAGTTGTGGATTATTGTGTAATAATCCTAGTTCATTAAAGGTGTGTAGAAATTTATGGTGATATTTATGTATATTAATTAAGATAGTTAGTATTATTATATTTGGTGATAAATTAGCATTTAAGGGAAGAGGGACACCTTAGGGGGCATTTGGTATATTTTATGTATATGTGGGTGAGTGAAGTATAGAGAATGGTAGAAAGGAAGAAGAGAAGAGGGAATTCTTATTTTGCTTGGGAGATTTTGATCTTGTTCTTCTCGTCTAACAATCATTTTGGGAAGCTTTAGAAGATCTAAAAGTTGTTTGAGCATCAATTTGGTAAGCCTTGCATTTATTCTTGATTATTTGAGTTAGGTTTGGTTTGTTGTGGAATTCGGATTATGTTTTCAGTATGCATCAGTCTTAGTATTTTTACTATATCTAGATTTGTAGAGCTCTAATTTAAGCAAAGTTAGATGCTCTGGAAACTTCAGAGAGTTTTCTACAACTCTTGTGTTTTGAGCCAGATCTGAATTTGCTGTTAAGACTGACTGGCACAGCTCGACATTTTCTTACTCATGCTGTCAGCTCTGTTTTGCCCGGATTTACTCAAAAATCTATAATTAATTTCATACATGTCCGAATTGAGAAATTCCAATTGAAAATTGTTAGTAGACTCATATATCTAGCGTCAATATTATTTTCATGGTTTTTGGACTTGTGTGTGAATTATTTGGATATATTGAACCTTGAGCATGTAGTTGCATCTAGTGAGTTCGGTGCAAGAGTCATGTTTGTTATGTGGTATTAATATATGAATTGTGTGTAGGCATTGATAAGGATAGAGGAGATACCAATCATTAGGAGAGCTTTATTTTTGAAGGAGTTGAAGCACTTTTGTGTAAGTGATTATTAATAATATATATATATATATTGAATCTCTTGAATATAAGAACTATATTATTATGAATGATTTGGCAAGTATGTGATGTGGTATGATATATACATAATATGTATATATGTTGTGAGAATGGTGTATTGTGTTGAATTGAATGATTGAATGAGGTGTGAAGTGAATATGAAAAATGTATTACTATGAATGAATTGAGCAAGTTATTGGGATGTGATATGAATAAACACATGGATTGTGGAAATATTGAATTGTGATTGAATATTATGTGAAGTGAGATATGGCTATTGAAATGTGATTATGTATAAGATTGTGGCTTGATTGAATGATGGTGAGGAAAATGTGTGATAGTGGGGCTGAGCCGGGCGGATAGCTCCACTGATTATGAAATCTGGAACTAAACTAGGCAGATAGTTCCAGTAGTGGTCACATGTGAAAAAGATGAATTGTGAGATGGGCAAGCTGAGCCGGGCGTGTAGCTACCCAATAAATTGTATGTGAGGATGTGAGACTGGACTGAGCCGGGCGGATAGTCTTAGTATGTGATTACTTAGGAGAAATGCGCATGTGAGGTGGTTCCGGCCGGAAACCAAATTATGCTGTGTTATTAATGAATGAGTTCTGTTTCCATATGACTTATATGATTGTTGTTTTACATGGTTATGATTATGAATTGATATATGATCTGAGTGCTTTTAGATGTGCATTAAATCTTGTATATTTTATATATAGGTTTCTCATAAGTTCAATAGATGATTGGTATGTGTTGGAATGAAAGATATGAATTGTGGTTGAAATCTCGATTATTAAGCCTTGCTATAATTGTCTGCTTAATTTATTCTTGAGGAGTGTGATTGTTAATTGATATGGTTGTGATATGTATTAAGAATGCTTTAATACATAAGCTAAGCTTGTATACCTTGTGAATATGTTTGATATGTGTGGGAATCTTGGTTATTGAGCACTTGTTATATATATATATATATATATATATATATATATATCACTTAATTAGTTCTTGAGAAGTGATATACGTATTGTTATATTAGTAATTGCTTATTAAGTCGCAAGCTCACCCCCTTTGCAACTATTTTTCAGGAGATAGTTAGTAAGAGCTTGATGCTTGCTTAGCTTGTGATTTTCGGAGGCTCGAGGTGTGCGTGGTGAATCAACTCTCATCCTTATTTGTCATGCACCATTTACATTTTGTAATGTATTATGAGCATTTGGGAATTTTATAAGGGTTGTGTGGAGATTGCACTTTGTATGTGCATATGAGTTTGGGAATGTGAAGTTTGTGTGTATGAATTGTGAAGTTGTGAACGTGGTTGAGTATATGCAAACTTATGTACATTATGTGGATGAAAAATTTATGCAATATATGTGAAATATTGTTATAGAAGCATGTTTGTGTATGTGTTTTGAAAATAGGTGTTGTTTAAGCTAGATTCAGCCAGAGCAAGGGAGGGGCTGCCTCTAACCACTAGCGAGCACCAGTGATTGGAGATCGCTAGTCCTTCTGGCTGCCTCCAGCTACTGGCAAGTGCCAGGTCGCCAGTCCTCTGGCGCAAACTTATAAAAAAAATATTTTTTAGGCTTCATTGATTAATTATTTCACTTGTTTGTATATATATGATGTATGTTGAGTATGAATGTGCATGGCATGTATTTATGTTCTTAAAAGAATTTTTAATTCTTTCTAATTGGACACATGTATGGGTTCATTTGAGGCCACGTGTTACGGGTCTCACAATATAATTCTTCTATGAATAAGATTTATATTTTAAAGCTCATTGCTAAATAATTTATATTGATAATTTTAATAATATATAAGTTTAAAGATAATAAATTACAATATATGTGACACCCATCCTCACCGATACCCACGCTGGACAGATTTATAACCCGAACTGTCCAGCAGAGAGTGACAACATGGAAAGGTACCACTTCTAAGAAAATATCAACAATACTATCCAGAGTGACTGGTTTACAATACGGGATTAATAACATTTATATCACTCGAATTATAACTTAAACTTATTCACTGAGGTTATTTACTTATCTGGTATCTTGAGTATTGCTTAATAATAATACTAAAACTTGTATACATAATAATCACCAATCATCATAATGTAATAATGGTAAGATTATATACAATCTCATCAACATCACACTAGTACTGAAACATAATGTACATATATATAAACAGTATAATATACAAGATCAGTGTTCAGCGGTGAGGGGAAAAATAGAGAAAAGGGCTATCAAAAATATATACAATATAATACACCAAAAAGGATCAAAAGCCATATCAAATCCCTAGAGAAGGTAGTCTAACTACCTGTAGCACCTGCATTTTAGATACGTCACGCATGCATCATACTTTCCATTACACATAGGGCAGAGTAATGGTTATGTATGTAGAGAGGGACCAAATTGTAAAGAAAGTTGGGATTTGATTGTCACAATAGAAAGTTGTGGGTTATTATGTAATAATCCCATTTAATTAAGGAGTTAATAAGAGATTGTGGTGATATTTATTTATAATTATCTAAATGTTTATTTTTATTCTTTATTAATAATATATGTTATAATAATGCATTAATAGAGAAAGACACCTTTGGGGGCAAGTGGGAGTTTGTGATTGGAGGATGTGTGTGTGTATGTATATGTGTGTATGTGTATGAGTAGGGTGTAGAGAATTGGGAAGAAGGAAGAAGAGAGTTTCTTAATAAATTTTTAGAGAGATTTTGATCTTACACAAGCTAGCAAACAATAGATTTGGGAAGCATTAGAAGGGCTTTAATTCATTAGAGCATCAATTGGTAAGATTTACATGCATTTGTTGTTGATTGGAGTTGAGTTTTAATTGGTTTCAATTCGGGTTCTGTGTTCTCTATTTTTTAGTCTTAGAATTTTTACCATAACTTTGGCTGTAGAGCTCTGAATTGAGTGATAGTGTGCAAAATAGCATAGTTATTTAGTGTCATTTTATTATCTTTTATTTATTTTGCATTTACATTTTAATTACTTATTGCATTTTTTATTGTAATTTTTGTGCTTTTATGCTTTCTATGTTGTTTATATGTTTTATAGGTCATTTTTAGGCTAATTTTGTGATTTAAGTCTATGATGCACAGACACCTCTATCAAGAGCCATGTCCCGCTTCGGAAACGTTTCGGACACCGACACGCTTCGGAAACTTGTCGGAAACATTTCGGGGCTGTTTCTGCAAATAAGATAAAGTTTCGAGGCTGTTTCCAAAAATAAACCGGAATTAGATTCCGGATTTCTTGAGGTTGCTAACCTCTCATTGGATGAACCGAAATTAGAGATAATATTTTTTTAATGAAGATGTCAATGAGAATGTGTAATATTTTATAAATTGATGTGTAGAATATTTTAGATGGATAATTATTTATTTATGATTATTGAGAAATTATATATTATTAAGGGTGTTATTATTTTATTTATAAATATAAGATAAAATGAACATTTGTTGATTTT
>CATIWO010222278.1:0-30086 GCA_949673435.1 Macaranga tanarius
GCTTCCCTAACTTATGAGGGTTTAAGTACTAGGATAATATAAATCATATTTCATACGCTTGCCTGGTTATTTCAAGACATTTCTTGATTAAATTGCTAAATTTTTTTGTTTCTAAATATAATATATGTTACAGCAACAACAAGAGATAGCAATGGAAGAGAAGGTAAGGGAGATGGAGAACCCTTATCATCAACAGAGGGTGAGAGACTACAATTCCCATATGCCTTTTGCTTTCAGGGTGCAGCCTATTCAGCCAAATTTACAGGAGATGTAGCTATATATATATGTGCGCAATAGCTTGTTGCTTACTTTGTTTGCTTTGCTTCCATGAATAATCCATTATTGTAGCTTGCTCTATGTCAAGCCACTAGCTACCAAACCTTGTCTTAAGTTGTATGAACTGCTTGTTTACAGGTCAGGGATGACTGTATGCTGGTTTATTTGAATGTTTTTCTTATGTTATTTATTTTGAATAAAAAAAATTATGGATTTCCAAATCAAGCTTTTTAAAACATTTGATTACCCAATAAAAGATGTTAACAAAAAGCGTAAGGATTTTACCAAAGAAAAAAAGGTAAAATTTTCACCTATATTTAATAAGGAAAATTAATTTACCTTTTTTTGTCCTTAAGTTATTTTAATAATTATAAAAATAATAAATGAATTACAAGATATGAATCTTACATTATGGTATAATGGGTTCACCTATTTCTTTTTAGGTATTAGATTCCATCGATTTAATTAATTGTCCAATTAAGATAAATACTACTAAGTCACTAAGGAAGTAGTCAAGTGATAATTTATTTCCAATGACATTCTGAGGTGCAACGTTTGAATTCTGCCATCCTACATTTAAATAGGAGAATTGCACCCTCATATAACCTCTCTATTAACCAAAAAAACTATTATATAACTTTTCCTATATTATAGATCAAATGAAGCAAAAATGTAATTTGTAAAAAAAAAGTTTTTGTTTCCTTGTGGTCATGGACGTTGCTAGTACACTATCCGTTTAATAATAAGATTCGTGATATATATTAATATTACATTTTTATTATCAAATATAAAATATTTGAAATATATATTAAAAATTTAGTTATTGAGTATAATATATTTAAAATAGACAAAAATTAATTAAAAAAATGGACTAAAAATAACTATTGGAATTAACTAGTAGGAACTAGAAAGTAATTTTCACTTAAACAACAATTTGAGTTTCAGTGATAGTATATGTAGTCATACTGCTCTTATAATTATATTTTAGTCAAACTGAATTAGGTGGAGTTTAATGAACTTTAAATATAAGTAATTTAGGGAAAAAAATTGAGTGTTAGCCTAGTTGACTTAAAAAAAAACATCAAACACATTTTAATTTGCATTTTAATCAATCAAGTGAAATGTTAATAATTAACTAATGCTGATCCATATAAATACTGCTAATTCATGCATATATTCCAAAAATAATAGTTATGCATAGCTTTGTGAAACCAATAAAATAAAACACAAAGTATATATATATATATATATATATATATATATATATATATATATATATGAAAATTAAAATCTCCTCATTTTGGAGTGAGGCCAAAATTCTGAAAAAAATAAGTTAAAAATTAAACTACGCTAAAAGTTATAATTAATAAATATAAGTTAAACTTATTAATATAATTTTCATGTGAGCATAATAAACTGTGAATTACTAAATTTTTAATAAAAATGTAAATTAAACTATTAATACAATTCTAAAGTGACCATAATAAAATCGTGAACCACTAAATAGTTAACACAAAAATTATTCATTATGCTGAATTTTTTTGTGTTAATTTTTTTATTTTCCTTGATATTTTTAACAAGAGTTATTTATCTTTTATTTTTATAAATTAATATTTATTTATATTATTAAGACATAAATGAAATTTCTCTTTTATCACATGCATTTTTGTACTTTATTATGTTGGCTTGTGCATATCTCTCTAAAATATTTTGGCATTTTATTTGAAAAAAATGGTCATATTGTTTGAGAAAGACATTCATTGTAGGGCCATTGTCAAAAAGGGACCATTCTCGTAATTTTTTTTTTTTTTATCATTTAATTGGAGTGGTTAATTCTCAATACCACAAAAGAAAAACTAAGAGAACGGAGATTCTATCGTTGACCTCCACAATTGGATGTGCACACCATTTACCACTTGAACGACTTATAGATGACATAAATTAACTATGCCTTGAGATATTAATTTATATGCCTTATATTGTGAAAATTGTAGAAAATTAATCTTTGATATTATATCCTTAAATTTGAGAATTTTTGGCACCTTTTAATTTACATGAAAATTACAAAAAATTAATGTTAATTAGTTAAAATGCAAATTATATGTCAAAAAATTACTGAAAAATAGTGTTAAAATTAATGTTATGTGATTTTTTTAATTAAAATGGAGGTTATATAATCTAAACATCAATAGATTATATAATATTCTCTTTTAAATTGACAATGCACCTTAAAATGCCTATATAATCTAAACATCAATAGGTAAAAGTTAGATGAATTTTTCATCTGTATAGGTTATTATATTTCAAACGTATATTTATGGGACTTGTTGCCTGTTTTTTTTTTTTTTTTTTTTTTGGAATTTGTCCTTTTCTTTTGAACACAAAATCTCTTATTATTCTCTGGTAGTAACTTTTTTGAGTTTTCAAATATTTTATTTTCCTTTTTTTGGAAAAGAACGTGGTGAAAGAACATTGAAAGAAAAAGGTTTATGCTATTTTTAGTTTTTGTTGTGCTTTTTTATAACTAACAAAGGGTAAAAACATTTTTTAATTTTTTAATTTTTTTTTAAAAAGAAATTAACTTCAAATAAAACTCATAGCAATTTTTAAAAACAAAAAATTAATTCGAAATTAACTTCAAATAAAACTCATAGCATTTTTTAGAATAGTAAAAGGGGGGCATTGAACAGCTAGAGGTGGATTATTTTTAAGACGGTATATGACGCTTTTCGAAAACAATTTAAAAATTTTAAATTAGTCCTGAGTTTTAGTTTTATAACACTTTAACCACTACAAATTGATTTTGACTCTTAATCATGTAAACCCCTAATTTAAATAAATTAATTTTGAGAAATTAGACCAAAAAAATAAAATTCAGCTACGTTTGGTATAACAAGTTTACTTTTTCACTAAATTCAAAGTTATAAACAAAATTAAATGGTTACATTAATGTTAATTGGATTTATATATATCATAAGTAATTGAAATAGTTTAGAGAGGGATTTTTTCATCACTCGGGTCATTCCCAAGTATTTTTTTATAATAAAAGATCAAAATATATTTATCAAAGAAAATTATAAGTAATTTTTTTAATTTATTAAATATAATTACCTTTTAGATCTTAATTTGAGTTTTATTTTAAATTTAGAGTGACTAATTGTATATCAATATTTTATTTTAAAAATAAAATTTTTTGATGAAAAAATGAAATTTATATCAATTACCATCTAAAGTTATTATTTTTTTTGTTTAAAAAAATCTTAAATTACAGATTGATCAATTTCACATTATTTTATACAACATAATTGAACTTATAAATTTTAATAAGTAAATCAAAATATTTTATTACTTAAAAGGCATGTAATTATGAAATTACATACATTAAAAATTTGCCATATGTTATATTTAAAAATTCATCGTCATGTAAGATAGAGGATATTAAATAAATCACAAAAATTATACCTACATTTTAGAATTTTACTTTGTTTATATATGATTTTGATTGTTTTATTTACAGGTACATATATATAGAACTCTATTTGTTTATTTTTCATGGCCTAATATATTATTTATATCGGTTAAAATTCTAATATACTAATTTCAGTTAATATACCACTCAAAAATATATTAGTGTAGGTAATGATATATTGTAACTCCCTTTAATATTTTCATATAAATATTTATTTTATGATAACTATGCATATTTTAATAATCAACGTGCTATTTAATTTAATGGTATAAAAATAATAAAATAAAAATTTAATAAAAATAAATTAGTCTACACAATGCACGACTGGATTACTATTTTATAAATTTATTTTCAAACATTATGATAAATTTAACAAAATTTACTCATAAAAAATAAACCAAAATCAGTCATTAGCTTTCACACACACCTACTACCGATTACCAATTCTAAGCATTTTTTATGTCGTCAACTGGATGGAGGTTAATTTTGTTATATTAGAAACATGAGTATAACTGAGTCAAATCAGTTTGTAAACTACTCAGGATCGACTCAGAAAAAATTTGAAATCAACTCAACAAGTTTGAACTTGAGCTACTTGAGTAAACTGTCAAGTCAAACTCGACTTTCTTAATATTTGGCTCAATAGACTTGCAAACTTAATCAAACCTAATTGAGTTTGTGCATATTTACTATTTTACTTTTTTATATTAATATAATTATAAAAATATCTTATCAAATCAAGTCGAGTTCAAACTCAAGTCAAACTTAAATATTAAAAAATATATATAATTTAAAATTTTAAATAATTAATAGAGTCAAGTCGAGTCAAGTTGAGTTCGAGTATAAAAATTATTTAATCGAGTCAAACTTAAGTTTTGAAAATGAAGCTCATTCGAATTCGAGTCGAATTTCAAGTTTTTAAGTAGCACGGACACGGATACAGGGAAACGGCTTATAATTGAAGTGTCTCCCTTATAACTAAAATATCTAAGAAGTATCGAACACGAAAAATAGAGACACAGATACAAAAAAATACCTACTAATTAAAGTGTCTGTGTAATATAGTCGAGCTTCTAGTTTTAATATCGAGTCGAACTTAAACTTGATACTGCGTCGACTCAGCTCAACTTGATTACACTCCTAATTAGAAATCAATAAATTTTCTTCAATTAAACAAATACCAATCACACTTCATATTCATTTTTAATAATTCATGCTAATTCTTCTTCTATACATTATTCACTATAATAATTATATCAATTAATTAATTAGTCTTTTATTTTTCTGTATTATATTAATAAACTCTTATTAATATGTTAAAATTTAATTAACATTAACAAATAACTTTGCATTATTATATTTTATGTGTAAATAAATTTATAATTATTTCACCAATATAACCATAAAGTAAAAAAATCTTAACAACTAATAATTAATACGATTATATACACCACAATTGGAATTCACAAGGGAGCTTAATAATTATTACAAGCTTTGATTATCAAAGAAACAATCCTAAGCCCTAAACTCATTTAATCACTTAATTAGTATGAGTTAAAAGTTACTACAGGGAGAGCTGAAGAAAAGACCTGTGGCCAAATCAAACTTCAAGCATCAAATAAAAAGGAAAAAAAAAGCAGCACAGTTGCCTTGCCTCTGTCTACAACCCACAAACCAACCCTTATCTTCTGCACCATTAGGAAAGTTTTCATATCTTCAAACCCTTTATAGTAAGCTCCTCTTTATAACATCTTTAACTATTCCTTATCTCTTCATATGCATCTCCATTAATTTATCTTCAAACAACAACAAGAAGAAGCTACAATTTCAAAAAACAAGAAGAAGCAGCGAGATGGGAAGAGGGAAGATAGAGATCAAAAGAATTGAAAACTCCAGCAATCGCCAAGTAACATACTCAAAAAGAAGAAATGGGATCATAAAGAAAGCAAAGGAAATTACTGTCTTGTGTGATGCTAAAGTTTCTCTGGTCATCTTGGCAAGTTCTGGGAAAATGCACGATTATTGTAGCCCTTCTACTACGTAAGTTTTTGCAATAAAAAAAAAAAAAAACTTTTTTTTCTTGTTTGTTCTTGAGCTATTAATCTATTTAAAAAAACAAGTCTTGATCTTGGTGTGAAATTTTAACTTGTGAAGGCTGGTTGATATGCTGGACATGTATCATAAGCAATCTGGTAAGAGGTTGTGGGATGCTAAACATGAGGTGGGTTTGATTTTTTTTTTTTTTTTCCCTTTTCTTTTGAAGCATCTTCAAGTTCCAAAGAAGAACGGCATGTCTTCACCACCAGCCCCACCTTTTTCTTTTGCTAAAAAAAATGATAACAAACATAACCTACGAATTTTATGAACAGATCTACAAATGGGGTCTCATTCTCTCTGTCTCTTTTGTGTGATCATCATATACATGTTATTATTGTCTTTAAAGAAAACCAAAAATGGTATACACTTGCAACATTTATGCTTATAGATCGATCTAGTAAAAAGAAAACGTTTTTTTTTTTTCTCATTTTATTTATGTATACATTAATACATGCTTGGATAACTTCTTGTATCGGAAGCAAATGAAAAAAAAAATGGACCCATAAATAGATCTTATCAGTTGATTGTTTTTGCTCTTTCTTTTTATACAAACTTCAAGAAGATTAGAGAGTCTTAATGATTACCTAGGGTTTAATGAATATTCACTAAACCATCCTGTAATACAAGTTTTTGGGAACAGATCTGCTCTTTTTTGTGTCTTTCTTCTCATAACTTTCTTTGTTTTATAATATTCTTGCCTGGAATGTATTTATATATGCATTAACATTTAGGGTTTCTGTTGGCAAAAAAAAGTGCAGAACCTGAGCAATGAGATTGATAGGGTCAAGAAAGAGAATGAAAACATGCAGATAGAGCTCAGGTAAATTTTAGTCTTTAAATCTTTATGTGATATGTGTCTCTACATCTATATATGTTTGTGTTTGAGGTTTAAGCATGTTAAAAATATTTTTCAGGCACCTGAAAGGAGAAGATATCAATTCTTTGCACCACAAGGAGCTGATGGCTTTAGAAGAAGCCCTTGAAAATGGCCTTGCTGGAGTTCGTGAAAAGCAGGCTAGTAGCTATGTACCACACACTAATCTTCATTGTTCTAATTTCTTTATACATTGCCTTCTCTTGTTTGCTTCTCTTATCAAATTTCCCTTTTTTTTTTTCCTACATGCAGATGGAGTACTACAAGATGATGAAGAAAAATGTATGTACCAATATAAGATGACAGATTAAAATTTGCTGTGATCAGCTTAATTTGTTAGCCTGTTTTTACATATTTTGAGACAAAAGAAATTGCTAATGCTTTTAATGTACCTTTTGCTGTTTTCAATAATGCCTTTCCAGGAAAAGATTTTGGAGGATGAGAACAAGCACTTGAGCTTCATTCTGGTATGATCTTTTCTTCTTCTTCTTCATTAATTTCATACTTTTGCCTATGAAATATATATGCAGTAAATTAGCCGTGCCAGACATCTCTGCAAACGCATCTAATAACATGTATTACAAGAAACACCAATTCAAATTGCTAATCATGTTTGCACATACTGTAAGATAGCTCGCTTAATTTTTGCTAATTATAATAACATGCATATTAATTTTAATTAGAGCTCATGACCAAGAAATTAATGTAAGAACCAGAAGGCTTTTCTTTCTTATGTTTGATATTCAGGTATTCGATAGTTATATAAACTCCGATTGTTTCAGAGTCGAGTCGGTTAGACTCACAAAGTAAGCAAAACTTTCTTACCGGCTGTTTTCTCTATATATAAAGTATAAACTCAAAATTTAATTTAAAAGATTTTTTTTTTTTTATCATTTGAACCAATAGAAATTTTTTGTTTAATAAATAATGATATAATATATTTATAAGAAAGAAGAGGGAAAACTAAATATAAAAAGAGAAGGACTAGTACACTGCCAAGTGCTTCTTGAGCAGACACTGAAAGCTGGGTGTCAACTCAAAGGGCATGCAATTTGTTTCTTGATTTATCCAAGCATTATTCTAGTCTATTACTGCCTAACACCGCAACTTTTACCTCTTACCACTGACACTCAACTTGAAAAAGAATGTGTAATATTGCTGACATAGATAGAGTGTTGCAGCCTTGCAGGAGCCAGGAGCTTCCCTAACTTATAAGTGTTTAAGTACTGGGATAATATAAATTATATTTAATACGCTTGCCTGGTTATTTCAAGACATTTCTTGATTAAATTGCTAAGTTTTTTTGTTTCTAAATACAATATAACATATGTTACAGCAACAACAAGAGATGGCAATGGAAGAGAAGGTAAGGGAGATGGAGAACCCTTATCATCAACAGAGGGTGAGAGACTACAATTCCCATATGCCTTTTGCTTTCAGGGTGCAGCCTATTCAGCCAAATTTACAGGAGATGTAGCTATATATGTGTGCGCAATAGCTTGCTCGCTTACTTTGTTTGCTTTGCTTCCATGAATAATCCATTATTGTAGCTTGCTCTATGTCAAGCCACTAGCTACCAAACCTTGTCTTAAGTTGTATGAACTGCTTGTTTAAAGGTCAGGATGACCTTATACATCTATATGTATGCTGGTTTATTTGAATGTTTTTCTTATGTTATTTATGAAGGATCCATGTTTGTGACTTGCACTTGGTTTGGTTGGATGAATAATGTATTTTTTTTTTCCAAAAGATAATATATTTCTTGGTTTATTTGATTTTTTTTTTTCTTGGCTAGGTAATGCACCGTGCATTTCTTGCCGGACATATAAAGATAATTTTTTTAAAATTTTTTTAAATGTCCTCTTTTTTTTACTTGATTATACAGGAGCATAAAAAATTGTAAATTCATAAGACCCACGAAAAGTACTGACCTCATTTTTTATCTTTTTTTCTTTTTCTGTAGTGAAATATGCATTCGTATTAAATTAGTTATTGAGAGATTTTTACTATTTTTGTGATCATATGAAGATTGAATTGAATTAGTTAAAATTTAGTAAACTTTTGAATATGGTTATTTAAAAAAAATTAAGTGTTAGCCTAGTTAACTTAAAAGAAAAAAAAAACATCAAACACTTTTTAATTTACAAATGTTTTTTTTTTTTGACAATTTTAATTTACAAATGTTAATAATTAACTAATACGATCCATATAAATATTGCTAATTCATGCATATATTCCAAAAATAATAGTTATGCATAGTTTGTGAAACCAATAAAACAAAACCTATAATATAGAACCTAAATTAATTAGTTATTACAATATATATGAAAATGAAAATGAAAATTTTCTCATTTTGGAGCTGTAAGGCCAAAATTCTCAAAAAAAAAAAAAAGATAACAAAATAAATTATGCTAAAAATTATAATTAATAAATATTAATATACATGATTAATATAATTTTTAATTAAGTGAGCATAATATATAAACGATGAATCAATAAATATTTAATCAAAATGTAAATCAAAATGATTAATACAATTTCAAAGTATTACCATAATAAATTTTGTGAACCACTAAATATTAAACACAAAAAAATTTTATTATGCTGAAATTTTTATTTTCCTCAATATTTTTAACAAGAATTGTTTATCTTTTATTTTTATATATTAATATTTATTCATATTATTAAGATTAGAGGATCCACGATAAATGAAATTTCTCTTTATCACATGCATGTTGGTTTGTGCAGATCTCTCTAAAATATATTGGCATTTTAGTTACACAAAAACTGTCGTATTGTTTGGTGGACGATCATATGTATCTCGGCGTGATATCGTGCATCAAGATATGACAAATTTTTCTTATAATATTATAAAAGAGTTCTTTCATTTACAGGGGTAAAATAATTTTAAGAGCTAAAAAAGTAATTTATCACATTACATGATATACTATTTATATTGCACAGCTCGACACTAAATATTATCCTTATTTGACAAAGACATTCACTGTAAGGTCATTGTAAAAAGGGAACCATTCTCATAAATAACTATGCTTCGAGATATTAATTTATATTGTGAAATTTGCAGGAAATTAATGTTAGTTGAGATTATATCCTTAATTTCAACAAGATTTGAAAAAATTGTTTTGCATCTATAATTTACACGAAATAAGGGGGGAAATTTGAATTTTGATTCGTTAAATGCAAACTATATGTCAAAAAAATTATTGAAAAATAGTGTGAAAATTAATGTTAGACAAATTAGTGCGAAATACAATATATTTCAACCATATATCGTGATTTATGGGACTTGTTACCATTTGTTTCTTTTGGATTTTTTCATTTGTCCTTTTCTTTTAGACACCATATCCAGGGGTGATCAAAAATAACCAAAAACAGAAAAATCGAATCGAACCGACTGGTTTAGTTTTTATCATAAAATATATTAGTTTGGTTTGAACCAAATCAATTCGAAATAAGTTTGGTTCAATTTAATTTTTATTGTAAAAATTTTATTAAATTGAACCGAACCAAATTTATAATATATTTTTAAATTTTATAGGTATTTATAGTTCAGTTTGATCGGTTTACTACTAATATTTTAAATTTTATTGATAATATGAGTTTATAAATACTTAAAACTCTTAATCAAATCATTTAATACCAAAAAAATACTAACCAAAAATATTTAAATTTATTTTTGATAATCGGTTCATTGGATTTTCTAAAAAATTGATAAATAAAATAAATATAAAAATTGGCATTAATATATCTCATAAATCTTATTAGAATAATTCAAAATTAAAAAAATTCAATAGGTTTAAAATTGTAAAAATGAAAAAAAAAAAAAGTAAAAACCAACCAGTTCGGTTCGGTTCGGTTCAAATCAGTTCAACTACTGGTTGAGTTCGGTTTTCTTATAAATAATTTCAGTTTAGTTCGGTTTTAAGTATTTTTAAACCAAACCAAACTGACCGATACTCAACCCTAACCATATCTCATATTATTTTCTGGTAGTAAGGTAGTATTTGATAAAACTGAAAATTAAGTGCTGAAAATTTAAGTACTGAATTTGAAGTGCTGAATATAATAAACACTGAATTTTTTAAGAACTGAATTAAATAAATCTGTTTGATAACTATAAGTGCTGAAAATCATAAAAGTGATCAATTTTACCTATTTAACCTTGTGATATTGATATTCTAATTTTCAACTATTAACTATACATGTAAAATCTCAAAATATAAATAAATAAGAATTACTATAAAAGTAATATGTATCATAAATATAATTTAAAATAAATCATAAAAGTAATATGTATCATAAAGAAAAATAGGGTTTTGATATGTGAGTGAAAAAAATAGATTGATAAGTGAGTAATAATTTTTAAATAATGATGACACAACAGTCAATTCAATAAAAAGTTTTTGAAACCTAACAACTGAGCGTGTTCAGTAGATATTTTAAGTTAAAAGTTTTAACTTATTATTTTAAGTACTTTTTAACTGAATTAAATAATTTAAGTTTGACTCATTTTGGGTTATCAAACCAACTTAAAATAATTAAGTGCTGAATATATTAATTTTCAGCATTAAGTGGTGTTATCAAACATCCTCTAACTTTTATGAGTTTCTTTTAACTATTTTTATTTTCCTTTTTTGGAAAAAAATGTGATGAAAAAACATTGTAAGAAAAAGGTTCATGCTATTTTTAGCTTTTGTTGTGATTTTTAATTTTATAACTAAAAAGTGTTTAAAATCTTTTAAATTTTTTTAAATAGAAATTAACTTCAAATACAACTCATAATATTTTTTAGAATTGTAAAATAAAGCACTAACTAGTAGATCTGTTTACTAGATGGGTTTGAGTCAAGTTATATTGGGTCAAGTTTTAAAAGTCATTGTTCAAATCCAATTAATGAATCAATATCTCTACCCAAACCCAACCCATCAATAAAAATAAATACCCAAGTTCAACCCAACTTGATCCATGACCAATATTTTTTAATACATATATAATAACTTATAATTCATTAATTCATAAAAAATAAAAATATATATAAATTCATAACAAAATTAAGTTTAATTTTTAATTCATGTCATATCTAAATTCATTCAACTATAAACATCATTTATAGTTCAAATATATTAATGTTTAATATTCTCAAAATAAAAAAATAATAGGTTCAAAAAATAAATTTTAGTAGTCCGACAACAAAAAAAACTAATATATATATATATATAGTATTATCCCAACCCAACCCAACCCACATATATTTGGGTTCGGTCAAAAAATCCTAAAACCGACCAAACCGACCGATTGCACACCTCTATCTATTGTTTTATGTTAAAAATAAAATTTTATATCAATTATATCCAAAACTAACTTATCGTTGAATTTTATGAATATATATTGATGAATTTCACATTTTTAATAGGTAAATCAAAAATATTTTATTATTTAACAATGTATGTGTTGACTAAAAGTTACAACCTCAATTTTGACAATAACATAATTGTAGGTAGCAGGGTTCAGCGTGTGCAGTCCAAGTGTCCGGCGACCACGGCACTGTGCGGGCTCAGGGCCCACTAGGAATACAACCACAAGCCTTTTGGGCTTGGATCGGAGATGGAAGTCGTCACCCGGGTTAAATCCGGGACACTTTTACAGCAACTGAATTCCACGGAGGAAGCCCAACAGCTGTCCTCAGATATTGGGTCCGAAAACTGAGTATGGGCTTTTAGAATGTCTACCCGACCTTGCGATCGGCCTCCGTTTGTATTTTATATTTTATTATTTTTAATTACTTAATCATTCCTTTATTTACATGTAAATTTACAATTGCCTCCAAACAAGTTCTAAATTTTACAATTAGGTCCAAGTTTTTAATTAGTCAATTTTCATGCAATTTGGTCCTTGATTTATACATTCATACATTCACACATCCACATTCATTATTCATCACAACCCAAAATAAAACAACAATAAAAATCAAAATAACCAAAATTAAAAATCGCATGTAAAGAAATGAGGGAGGAGAAAAGATTACATCCTTTTGGCACACATTAAATAATAAAAATACAATGAAATTCTAAGTTCAATTTAATTCTAAAGCCATAAATAATTATAATCTGCAAGAGGAAATTTCAGTTAATAATTCTCAAAACCCTACAAAACAAATACAAAAGTTAGTATTAAAATCAAGAAGCACAAAAATATATACAAATAAATCCAAACCGTTGCCTGGGACTGTCCAGGCGGTACAGGGCCGGCGCCTCATTGCTGGGGCGTCGCCCCATCATGGTAAGGCGGATATATCGTCGCTTTAGGAAGAAGAGGCGGAGCCTCAACGAAGAGGCATCGCCTTTCTGCTTTCTGATGCAGAACAGTATCGATGGTAATATTCCAAATTGCACAGAATTAACAAGTATTGATCTACCTTAAATAAATGAGTGCACAGACAAATAAGAATTATATACAGCACATGCAACTACCAGAAAATGCTCTTCAAATTACTAGAAAAAGGAGAGAAGACGAATGAAGAAAATTATAAGAAGAATAAAAGAGTTTACTGTAAAATAATATGGCACAGAATGATATTTATACATATAAAAATGCACAGATAAAAATTATAAAACCGGCTTAATTAATCAAATAATACAATGAATGGTCGTTATAATTACTTTGAAAATAATGAAAATGAGTAATTAAACAATATGCAAAATCAAAATCGTGCTTTGAAAACAATCAGAATCAATCAAAGTAAAGCAACAAAGAAAAAATAAGGTTTGAGAGTTATTGTGAAAATAATTTTGCCCTTAATTATAATAGTTTCTGCAATGAACAATAAGCCACCCGCAGTGTAAGGTTGAATTTTCAAGCCCCTCTATCAAGCTTCTAGCCCCAAAATCCCTACGTTCAATTTTTTTTCCTCCCCCTCTGTCTCTTGTGACTTTTTTTTTCTACCTCTTTTTTTCTACGTGAAATATTTCTCTTTTCTTTTTTTTACGTGATTTTTTTTTTGTTTTTCTTTTTAGTTCTAGCCTCTTCTCCTCTCTGATTCTTCTTCTCTTTTTTTTCCTCCTCTTTTTCTCCTCTGCTTTTCTTTTCTTTTTATTTTCCCTCTTCCCACACTCATTCCCACTCCTCATGTTCCAGAGGAACATGGGATTTATCCACGTTCCTTTGGAATGTGGCTGATTTTTTTTTTTTGGAGAGAAATCAGCAACGCACCGCCTCAGTGATGAGGCGATCGCCTCATCGATGAGGCGCTGCCTCAGTAATAAAGCCATCGCCTTAATGCACTAAGGCGTCACCTCAGTGATGAGGCGATCGCCTCAGCAATGAGACAAAGCCCGTTAGAGGACTTTAATGGGCTAAATTGGCCGTGGGCTTATCAGGTGGGCTAGAATCTTAGGCTTTACACTATTTGAGCTCATTTTTATTGGACTTTCATTACTGGGCTCTTATTTTGGGCTGGGCCAACTCAAGGTGTCCATAGTAATATTGATAAAAATAAGGCACTAATTTGTTTCAAGTAATTTGTGAAAAAAAAAAGGCCATTAAAGTTCAAAGCAATGTATTGATCAAGTCTAAAGGCCACAAATCAACAAATCCAAGCCCATAAAGAGTGTTCAAGCCCAAGTAGAGATTTGAAGGGTAATTCGATCATTAGAAAATTATTGTGAGGATAGTTGAGTCAAGTGATTTTTCTTGGAAGCTCAATTATTTTATCTTCTTGTGTGAAACTTGCATAAAATCTTTTGAAAAATAAAAAGTATTTTCTTGCATTACCAAAAATATTTTCATGCATATTTTATATTGTTTGGTAAAAGTTTTTAGTAGGAAAGTTGATTTTTGAGTAACAAATGGTTGTTGATATTTTACTTGTCAAAGAAGAGATAAACTTTGCTTTTTCGGGTAACAAAGCACACTTGCACTAAAATGGTAAAAAGTTCACATGTAAATAAAAAGCAATCTGCTGTGGACAATCTGATTTGGAAAGTTGACTCGGCTTTTCTGCAGAAGCCTAATTTGTTGCCCAAAACTAATCTGCATAGTTTTTGAATACAAAAAGAATTTGTTGCTGTTTATATGCTTAGTAAATCACATGTTTACATAATTCAAATTGCACATCATTGCATCTGAAAATAAGGGCAACCAACTAGCACTCATATATATTCATCATTTTCTCATTTGCTCACTCTAAGATGTGTGTGAGAGAGCAAAAATAGAGAGAGCCTTTCAGAGTTGCTGGAGTTCTTCTTCTTCTCTCAAAAATCTGGTTACTGGAGCTTCATCTTCATGTTTTAAAAATTATTTTTGAGCTTCTTTGAAAGTCATCTTCACTCTTCTTGTCCATAGGCTTCATGTGTATCATTATTGCTTGAGTGAGAGAGATAAACACACATCTTCATTTTGTTCTTGGAACGTGGAAAACACAATTTGAAGAGAAATGGGTGCATAGTTGTTGGAGCTAATTAAAACTAGTTTGTAGAGTTGCTGGATCTAGGCAAAACCAGTGTTGTATACAGTTTGCTAGAGCTGTTTGAGAAAGACCAGCTGAAATTAGTTACTGGAGCTAGAAAACCAGTGTAGAAGCAGCTTAGAAAAATGGTAGTACTAAGGCTGTAAACGGTTTGTCTCTTACCGGTTGAAAAGAGATCACTTTAACTAGTGAAAAATCTTAAGGGTGAGTCTTTGGGAAGTGAGTGTAGGCATGTGGAGCCAAACCACAATAAAATATTGTGTGTGTTGATTTTTCCTTCATCTCCTTACTTTCTTTTGTGTTGATAATGGTGATGCTTGCTAAAATGAATCAACTTGTTTGACTTGCTTTCAGTTTGTATTTATTTTAAGTTGTTTCATAAAAGTGGCACTCTTGAAATCAAAACTATGTTCATAAGGTTTTAAATTTGTACTCTATTTTTAAGCTTCCACATTTCAGTTTGAGTTGCTAAAATTAGTTTCAGTTTTCAAAATTAGTTTGAAAATCTCAATTCACCCCCTCTTGAGCAGCCTAGCGGACCTAACAGTATGTAATTATTAAATTAAAAAATAAGAATTTTCATGTGTTATATTTAAGAATTTGTCATGTAAAATAAAAGGAGATTAAACAAATTACAAAAATTATATTTACGTTTTAGAAATTTTACTTTGTTTATAAATGATTTGATTTTTTCTATTTCTATGCACATATGTGTGTGTATATATATATACTTCATTTATTAATATTTTTCTCTTTATTTAATGGAGAAATATTAGAGTGTTTTTTATTATTACTAATAGTATACTTTACAAGCTATTAATCTATTTTAAGTGCCGCCATAGTTGTTTTTTTTCTATATTTATTAGAATTTATTTTTTTTAGAGAAAAAATGAACATTTCATTTATTGAATATTAAAAATGGAAAAGGTAGATAAATCGACCTGTATTGATGGAGGGTTCAAGCAACGTTGCTTAAAATTATCAAATTATATGCCCCTGTATCATGAAAAAAAAATTGGATGGTAAATTTTTTAAATAAAATTTGTCACGTATTGACCCCATAATGACGTGGAATGTTACATGTATCATCTCCCATTAAAAATATATTTTTTTATGAAAAAGACTGAATATTTTATTAATTGAAAATAAGAATTACATCTGGATAAAAAAATAATATCAATAACAATATAATTAATAAGTATAAAATAAAATCCCACTCAAATCATAAAATTTCTTAAAACTATTTATTCATCGTATTGATAGAGCTATTTTGATGTGCAACTCAACAATCCGTATACTCCACTTAATGGTTTTGATTAGCTATAAATCGATTCTTTTAGTTTTTAAATGAGTCTAATTGTGTAAATATCGATAGAAAATTTTACAATTAAGAGATAATTATATTTTATGAAGAATAAACAATTAAATCTCAAAAAAAAATTCAAAAAAATTTTTAAAAAAAATAAACAACTAGGTCAGAGATTTATATTTATTGAATAAAATACAATCAATAAGTATTGAAATAAACTTTCACTTAAAATATGAAATCATTCATCGTTATTTTTCAATCACGTTAACATAACTATTTTAATTTGAATTCATTGATTCATTTGATAATCTGTATATTCCACTTCATGGTATTGATTAGTCATAAATCGACTTTATGGTTTTTAATTGAGTCCGACCGTAGAAATATTGATAAAAATTTCATAATGAAGAGAACTACAATACAAACTCCACAAAGGAGAACCAATAAAATCGCATGAAGGATTAAAAATTTCACGAAATAAGATTCAAAAATTATAAAAAAAATAAAATGATCATATATATATATATTAAATGCAAATAAATAAAAATAAAAAAAAATAATGAGGGATTATCGTCGATTTAAAATATGATCAGCAGTGGCAAAAAATAAAGATATTTGATAAAAAAAACCTAGAGAGAAAAGAGAGAAGAAAGGGCTAAATTTTTTTTTCCTGATGCTTAAAATTTGTTTTTCTTTTTTTTTTCACTTCTCATCATAGGATTAGTATTTTATTAACCTTGTTTAAATCTATAATCATGTTTGCAATAATATTTTTATACATATATATTTTTTTTATATATTGTCGTTGTTTGTAGAAATTCAATAAAAATCAAGACATTCATTATCTCTTCTCAAGTGATTTTTTCCCTCATAGTTATTAATAAAATTAAAATATTTATTTATAAAAAAAAGACATTCAATATATGCATTCAAGAAAAAAAGTTATTAGTTTTTTTAATAAAATAATTCAACCTTTTTGAACTGTATAGAAATAATTGAACTTATTTGTTTGTTTTATATGTTTAAAATTCATTTTAGCAACAAGAACATCATAACAATATTAAATAATCTCATCGGATGAATATCATGGAAAATATATACATGATTATGTGTCTTTTTTTTTTTTTTTTTTTGAACAGAATGATTATGTGTCTTTGAAAAGCTAAAAAATGAGCATAATTTATTCAAAAATATTCTAATTATAATAAAATCAATAACTTGAATTAAGGAGTATACCAACTCAAACTTTTCTAGACTCTATACCGTTGGTAATAGTATTTATCTTTATGATAGAGTATGCAATAATATGTATTTTAACAATTAATGCGCTATTTAATAGTACAAAATAATCTCTTTCAAAAATAGTACAAAATAATAAAATAAAATTAGTCCGCACGATGTGCACGACCGTACTTTACTTATTGTATTACTTATTTATAAATTTATTTTCAAGGATTATAATAAAATAAACAAAATGTATTCACTAATAAAAATAAATCAAAAGCAATCATTAGTTTAACATATAAAAAATTAGCTTTCACACACACCTACCGATCACCAACTCTAACTCTCTAAGCACTTTTCATGTCGTAAACTCCATCAGGGTTAATTTTGTCATATTAGAAGTCAATAAATTCCCTTTAATTAAACAAATACCGATCGCACTTCATAGTACATTTTCAATAATTCACTCTAATTCCTATAAAGAAATTTTATAATGATCAAGCCAATTAAAAAATAATAAAAATTATTAAAAAAATAAAAAATTAACTGCAATCATTTATTTTTTAAAAGAGAATATGACGGATTCATCCATATACTATTAGATTTTATTTTTTTATCACTTTAATTAAATATTAAATTTTTATTGGTTTGACCTATTAACTGTACATAATGAGTTGGAAGATCAAAACGACAATATAATATCTTTTTTCTATATTATATTAATAAAATCTTATTAATATGCTAATATTTCCACCAACATTGATAAATAGCCTTGCATTTTTATAATAAATGTAAATAGAAGGGCTTATGCATGATGAAAGGTTTTTATCTACAGCAAGCAATTAATGAATTTAATCTTGGTTTAAAAACTCCAAAAGATAAAAAGAATGTTTATGAATTTCTTTATGTCCTTTGCATCAATTAAAGGAAACAGTGGGTTAAAACTTATGTCTTTCTCTAGGCTTGAAAAAGAACCTCCACCTCCTGCGGAGGGTGAGGATCGATCTACCAAAAAGAAAAGATTCTGGGAAGCCGGTGAGGATGACGATAACTCGAGATTTATGTCTTTCAAAGATAAACTTATGCAAGACTCGGAGGCCATGGAGGATGTGTGTGATGATGAGGATCTTAGAATAGAGATCACTTCTGATGATGTAGTTATTAATATGGAGGAAAGTATTCCTTCTATCTGCTTTTCATAAAGAGTGCAGGCGACACTAGCCAAACCTTGGGAAAACTCAATTGTAGTCAAGCTTCTTGGGAGACCAGTGGGTTACAGAACTTTGTGCACTAAGTTAGAGGTTATGTGGAGTACCACAAAGGGATTTTCTATTATTGACCTAGAAAATGACTATTTTCTTATCCGTTTTAATAATGCTTTAGATGCACAGTATGCGTTAGTAGAGGGTCCGTGGATTATACTTGGTTATTACATGGTGGTACAATCATGGAGCCCTCAATTAAACTATCTAGATGATGATATTAAAAAAGTTATTGATTGGATAAGGATTTCGGGGATGGCGCTACAGTATTATCATAAGAGGGTGCTTCATTTTATTGGCAATATCATTGGTAAGGTTGTCCGGATTGATTACAACACTGAACTGGCAGAACGAGGGAAGTTTGCAAGAATGGCTGTCGAACTTGACTTGGAGAAGCCATTGGTCTCCAAATTTTCTCTGGATGGAAACTTGCACAAAGTTGAATATGAATGTCTACCAAGAATTTACTTCCTTTGTGGAAAATTCGGGCATGTGAGTGGGATGTGTCCGACCAACCCTGTAAATGCCACTTTGGATCAGCAGGAATATTTGGCAGCTGCTGATCACCAGCAAGAGAACGACATGGATGCGACAGACACAAGCCCCTCATTCGGTCCATGGATGATTGCTTCCCGTAAAGGAAGGCCGGTGGTTAGAAAGGAAAGGGTGATCACAGATGAAGGAATATCTGCTCGTAAAGGCAATAAACCTCAAGGATCGCGCTTTATAATTTGGAGGAGGAAACTAGCACTGATCATGTAATCACTGATAGACCGGAATCTTTCGAGCATACAGGGAATGTTAATGTAGCTGTTGGGACTTCTAAAAGGAACGTGGGTAATAAACATTATGAGGCTCAGCCCAAAATTGCTAATAAAAAGAACCATACCAGGCCTAAGCCTACTGCTATTAGGATCCCTAATGAAATTCAGCATGTGGAGAGGGCTGAGGGAAGCAAAGGGGCCCATAATAGGCATATTCTGGATCCAAAAATGCATTCAGTGATTAATTTGAGGCATTTTCCCTCTAATTTAGGCCATGCAGAAAAGCACAAAAATTCCATGCTGTCCATACCTATTATTTATGAGGGGAGGGATGGCACTTAACAATTTCATCCTGGGATGCCACCTGACGGGGAGGATGCAAGTAAGGATTCTGATTCCAATATTTCAGAGGATCAATTTATGTCGGATGGTGAACCCATTGATGGTGATGATGAATTGTTGGGAACTTTTGTTCCTATATCTGAAAGCTATTAGGGCTGTCGGTGCAGCTTACTTCTTTTTCTTTGCTTTTTTTATGGATTTATCGATAATGTTTTGGAATTGTCAAGGGGTAGCTTCCCCATCTTTCTTTAGAGCTTTCAAAGAGATTGTTGCCATGAAAAAACCTAACATTATGGCTCTTTTTGGACCAAGAGTGAGTGGTATTAAGGCGGGTCAATTTATTAAAAGAAGTGGGCTTGGTAAATTCCATCGTATTGAAGCTAAAGGGTTCTCTAGTAGAATATGGGTTTTGTGGAATATGGACGTAGAAATTGAGATAATTGCTAATAATTGGCAATTTGTGCATGTTGGGCTCTGTCAGGGGGTTAATTTTATTGGATTTGTGACTTTTGTTTATGTCTGCCCTAATGCCTTAGGGCGTAGAGTTCTTTGGTCGGAGCTTAGTCGAATCTTAGATGGTATCCAATGTCCATGGATCATTGGGGGTGACTTTAATGCTACTCTTAATGTGTTGGATTGGAAAGGGGGGGGGGGCGAGGAATCGAGTAGGGTACTATAAACTGTTCAAAGGCTGGTTTGATTTAGCTGAGATGCAGGATCTTGGATTTGTTAGTTCTCATTTCATTTGGTACCGAGGTTCACTTATGCAGAGGTTGGACTGTGTTATTTACAATAGTAAATGGACACAGTATTACCTGGAGTCTTCTATGTTTTATTTACCGAGACTTCAGTTCGATCACAGGCCTATTTTACTAAAGCTGATGCTGAGGAAGTATGATATTTTTGTTGATCATCCATTTCATTTCCAGACAACATGGTTGCTTCACAAGGATTTTAAAAATATTGTTCGCGAGTCCTGGAAGTATGGGGAAGGTTTTATGCAGGCACAAAATTCATTTACTAATAACATTTCAGTTTGGAACAAGCATGTTTTTGGTAATATTATTAGTAAGAAAAGAAGACTTTTGGCTCGGTTGGGAGGTATTCAGAAAGCTTTAGAATTCTCCCGTTCTACAAGTCTTCTTGAACTTGAAGCTAAGCTGAGGATTGAATTAGAGGAGGTCTTGGCTCAATAGGAGATTCTTTGGTTATAGAAGTCTAGGGCCGATTGGATATTAGGAGGAGATAAGAACACTACTTACTTTTATCGAATTGCTAAAGGCCATATGAGGAGAAATAGAATTTTGATATTTCGAACTGATGATGGTGTTGTTTTACAAAAGCAAGAGGACATGAAACAGTATGCTAGCAAATTTTATGAGTCCATTTATAAGAGATATAGTGAGAGGTATAGTAAGTTTGACTGTACGAGAAATTTTCCTGCTATTTCTAAAGAACAGCAAGCTAAGTTGAATGAGGCCATTTCATATGAGGAAATCAGGTTAGCTCTCTTTGATATGCAGCCTTTTAAAGCACTGGGTTTGGATAAGATTCAAACAGGCTTCTATCAAACTCAATGGGATGTAGTTGGCTCGTCTATATGCTATTTCATCAAGAGGATTTTTGCTAGAGAATTTACTCTTTATAAAGTCAACAACACGTTACTTGTATTAATTGCTAAAAAGGAAAATGCTATGACTTTGCAGGATTTTTGGCCTATTAGCTTGTGCACTACGATTTACAAAATTATTTCTAAGATGCTTGTAAATCGAATCAAGAGTTATCTTTCCACTTTGATTGGTCCGGCTTAGACTAGTTTTATCCCGGGTAAAAATATTACGGACAATATTATTTTGGCTCAGGAAGTCCTCCATTCTATGAGGAATAAATCAAGTAAGAAGGGAAATATGGCCATTAAAATTGATCTCACTAAAGCTTATGATATACTTTCATGGAATTTTATTTTAGATACTCTGTTAGAGGCTGGGTTTCTGTATTCTTTGGTTGATATGGTTATGAAATGCATTTTTGCTACTTCCATAAAGGTTATTTAGAATGGAGGCAGAACTAAGCAATTTAATCCTTCCAGAGGGATTAAGCAAGGGGACCCCATTTTCCCTTACATTTTCATCCTTTGCATATAAAGACTTGCCCATAAGATCCTTGGTATAGTTAGTGCTCGTGAATGGAAAGTTATAAGGCTTAGTAAGAAGGGCCCGCCATTGTCTTATATTTTTTTGTTGATGATTTGTTATTGCTAGGTGAGGCGTCCGAAGCTCGGGTTTATGCAGTAAAAAAGGCACTTGATCTGTTTAGTAATAGCTCGTGGTGAACCTCAGTAAGTCTCATGTGTTTTTCTCTAAAAATATCTCTTTCAAAGAGGCTCAGAGTTTAGCCCATAGCTTGGGTATCCCTCTCACGGATAATTTAGGTAAATATCTAGGTGTGCCTTTGCTAAATGGTATAATGAATATAAATATATATAGCAAAATTATGGATAAAGTGCAAAATTGACTCTTAGGCTGGAATGCTCGTGCTTTGTCCCTGGCTGGTCGAGTCACTCTTGCCCAGTCAGTTGTGTAAGTAATCCCTTATTATACTATACAGATGACTAGGTTCCCTGCTAGCATATGTAATCAGCTGGATCAATGGTGCCGACAGTTTATTTGGGGAGACTCCGGAGAGAATCGCAAAGTTCATCTAGTTTGTTGGGATCAATTATGTAAATCTAAGGACTAGGGTGGACTTGGCTTAAAAGATATACGTGTTATGAATAATGCTTTTAATATGAAACTTAGCTGGACCTTATTAGTCAGCCTGAGAAATTATGGGTGCAAGTTATAAGGGATAAGTATGGAGTGAATAGGAGTGATCGAGATATGGGGTTGGCTAACCAAAACGGGTCAGTAATTTGGCGAGCTGTTCTTCGGGTCTGGGATGATGTGATCACTAATAGTCATTGGGTAGTGGGTAATGGCCAAAAGGTGAGATTTTAGAAGGATTGTTGAGTTCTTGATGTGCCTTTACAGGAGGTTGCGACTCATAATATTTCGGTGGATGATGTTAATCTGAAGGTTAATTACTTCGGTAATCCAAACAGTGGTTGGAAGTGGGAATTATTTGCTCATTATCTTCCCCAACAAGTTCTTCTTTGTATTGCTGCTCTTCTTCCTCTGTGTGCTCAGGTTGCCGTTGATGGTATTTACTGGGGTCTGACCCCTTCTGGGGAGTTTTCAACTAAGTCTGCTTATGATTATCTTTTATCAAACTCGTCTAGAGGTCCTAATCGGTTGTGGCAGCTCATCTGGCGGTAGCCTGGGCCTCAAAAAATAAGGATGTGTAATGTGGCTTGGGGCTAACCAAAAACTTCTCACCAATAAAGAGAGGGCCATAAGGCATTTGTGTAATTTGGATATGTGTGAGAGGTGTGGCACTGCTAGCGAGGATGTTTTACATGTTTTGAGGGACTATGTTCATGCTAAACTGGTTTGGCGACAGTTGTTGCAGCTTCAAGATGTGTCGAAATTCTTCCATTTGGATTTAGAGAATTGGTTTAAGTTTAATTTGGGAAATAAGATGATGTGGGACCATGGCTTAACTTGGGACTGTGTTTTTAGAGTGGTAGTGTGGTATTTATGGTATTGGTGAAACTGTACATTATTCCAAAGTGATGCTCCAATAGTGGATAAGGCTGGTGTAATTTTGGCTAAAGCTGCAGAGATTTCGAGAGTGTTGGAGAGGTTTAGCTCTGTTAATTCGAATGGTCATCTTCAAGTTCAGAAGATGATTCAGTGGAAGCCTTCTGTAGAGCATTGGGTTAAGGTCAACACGGATGGTGTTTGTAGCAGTAGATCGTCGCTTTCTACAACCGGAGGGGTGATTAGGAACTGGCTGGGTCACTAGGTTGCGGGGTTTGCCATAAATATTGGGATTTGCTCAGTCACAACAGCAGAACTTTGGGGTGTTTTGGAAGGGTTATCGCTTGCCTGGGATTTGGGGTTTAGAAAAGTGGAGTTGGAGGTTAATAGTAGTAGTGTGATGAAGCTTATTTAGAAGCAATCGGTAATGATGCATAATCATATGCAGTTGATCTCTTCGGTTAAGGCCCTTCTAGCTCGAGACTAGGATGTTAAAGTTGCCCATGTGTATTGTAAATCAAATTTTACAGCGGACTTCTTAGCTAATCATGCTTATAGCATTGCGGCTGGAAATCATAGATTTGATAGGCCGCCCTCAGGTCTAGTGCAGTGGCTGGATCACGATAGGATAGGTATGTCTCACAGCATACTTATTCTTGCTGTTCAGGCCTAGGCATTTTGCCTCGTTCTTTACCAAAAAAAATTAAAGGAAACGCTGAAAATAAACAAATCAAAGCCAATAAGAAGAAAATGTGAAAATGAAACTATATCATCAAAGAAAATTCAAATAAAGCCTCAAAGCCAATTCATCACTTTTGAAGGCAAGACATGAATGGATATGACCAGTAAATGTTAAGCATTTTTCTATATTAAATAATAATTTGAGTTGCCACCTTCAGTGGTGCTACAACATAAGTGGGGCTTGATAATTGCAAGTAGACTAGATGATGCTTAAAATTTAAGCATGAACATGGAGGAACCAAACATAATAACAACAAAGCTATGACTTTACACAACAAAAGCAATTGTTTTTAACTATTTATCTCTATTTCAAGACTTGGCTTTAATTCCCGTTTTCTCTTATATATATAAAAAGAGGTCTCCCTCTATATATATAAACATTGCAGCCTGAAGCAAGTACACATGCGCAGTATATTCTTCTGCTATCTGTCTCTGAGGCTTTAAGCTTCGTTACTAAATTACCACTTTCAGTTCTACTCATTCAAGTAGAATTGGTACCTAAAATTGCAAAGCCAATATAAAAACAAAGTTTGCACTGTGCAAAAATTTGAGTACAACAGTTTAAATTACCATGTTTGAATATAAAGTAAAAACATGTAGCCAAAATGGGTTCAATTAAGTTTCTACATCATCTAAGGTTATACATTGTACAACATGTTGCATCCCACTCCTTAAGTACATAGCTTTTAATTAGTGTTGATCAAGGCACAAAAACATGTAGGCTTAATACTGGTAGGAGCACTGTTTGATATTTTTTTTGAGCATCTGATTGGAGTGGCTAATTCCCAACACCACAAAGGGGGAAACCAATGGGGGGTGGGGGTTCGATCATTGATCTCTACAATGGATATCCATACCTTTTGCCATTTGGGCTACTCATGGGGGACGAAGCACTGTTTGATATGAGCTTTGACAGTTTTAACTATTCAAATATCATATTCTTTGATGCATATATATATATATATATATATATATATATATCAAGGATGCCCATTACAGATAAAAAATAAATAAAATTATATTTTTTGCCCCATTTTCACAAGGGGCCGTATAAAATAGAAAGGAAACGGTAATTTTATTGTCCCATAGTGGGGATTTTTTTTTCCAAATATAAAATTTCATTTGATCAACATTAGCTTTTATCTACCGCTTAGAAATCAAATTAAAAACTAAATTACACAAGACTTTTCAGCTAATAAAATAGCTACCTAAATCTCTTAACTAATTATGAATATTCAAAGTTAGAATGAGAAAAATAAAATTTCAGAAATAATAATAGCAATAAATAACACATAAAAAAATTATATATAAATATACGAACACCGAAAAATTCTAACAATTTAATTACTAAAATCCTAATAGATTAATTGAATATTAAATATGTTGGGTCAATTTGTTTCAATTTTTTAATAGATTAATTGAATATTAAATATTCAAAGTTAGAATGAGAAAAATAAAATTTCAGAAATAATAATAGCAATAAACAAAGGGTAAATTATGGACGTGGCGTCAAACCATAAGAAACAAATGAAAGTAGTAGCCCGTTTGCCCTTTCTGATCCGTTTCTTGCAAAATTTATTGAGATAGAGGAACTCTTGGAATCTTGATTTGATGGTTACGGTCTGATTATTGTACCATAGTTAGTTTCATCACTTGAACCCTAGACATGGCTATCACACGTACTCCAATGTGCCTAAATTAACCCGCGACAACTGCTCAGTACCACGTGCACAACTTATCTTTTTTGACGATTCAAACACCACCTAATAGTCTTTTTCCATGCCCTAGAAGTCTTGTCCACAATTCTTTTTCTAAATAAATAAATAAACAAAACCTAAGCGGCTAAGCTTATATAGTAATTAATTAATTAGGGACATTATATTAGTCCATGTTTAGGAGAGGAAAAAAAACAAGAGCATAAGTTAATGCTTAATAGTGGGTGTGCTCTCAAAGTTTAATTAAGATATAGTTTATGGATGTCCCAATGAAACATAAAATATATTTTTCATTTTTCATATAATATAAATTAAAATAAACATGAAAAAGTTATCATGCTTAACATATAAACTTGTTTTTTTTTTTATCTAAATTATTGGATATCTAGCATCAATCGAACTCAAACTAATCTAATTTGACCAACAAAACCATAAAGGTAAAAGAAAATATCTCAACAACTAATTTAATACAATTATACATACTACAACTCAAATTGGAAGGGTAGCTATAGCTCAATACTTTTTACAAGCCTTGATTATCAAAGAAACAATGGCCAAAAGCTCTATTTCGCCCCCTGAACTTTATCCTTTTGGCCCATGACACATCTCAATTATTATTTTAATTACTAGCACATCTAAACTTTTATTTTTTACCCATTTCACCTCGAAGATATACTATTTCATTCTATCTAACTCATCCATTGTCAGGGTGGATTGCACGTATTTTTAGTCTCCTAAATGCGCGTGAAATAAATAAAATAAGCTGATATGTAATCTTAAAAAAAAAATTATAAACTGAAGTGTACAAAAAATGAGGGACTAAAATAAATAAAGTTTGAGACTTTTATACCAATTATACCATATTTAACCTTTATTTTCAATCTTCATCTTTAATTTCACCATTCTAAGAGCAAATCGACCAATTTGTTAAAAATAATAATACCCATTACCCTGCGTAGTTATGAGGGATTAACTGCATAAAACCGCAGAAAGTCCCCCACTGTCAAAACTCCCATTTCGGCCAACTTTTTGTGCGATGCACCATCTTTGGCTATTCTTTCCAGACACCATACTTCATCATCCAACTGTAGAGGGTGATATTTTTTATACACTGGAAGGTAACAAATGAACTGTTAGTCTTTTTGGTTACAAGTTTTGTAGATAAAAAATGATACTTCATCCACATAGAATAATCAAACAAGCAACGCTGAAGTTAAAGTTTCCAACTTGTACTCCCCGCGGTGATCCTTCACCATAAAATGCTTCACTTATTGCTCCAATTTTCTTGATCATCCGTACCGAAATCACCATCAAGCACAACAACCTCAATCTTCATAGAAGATAGAGGACCAAAATTGACAAAGGTATTGGTGTTAGTATCTAAAAGCTCAATCCTGATGGGATTACCATCTTCCGCCTCCACCTTGCTACCAGTAAAAATGGTGAAGCGCAAAATGAAACCTCTTCCTCCTGATGTATCATGATTATAATTGAATGAATTTCTATAACCAATAAAACACATGTAGGAAAACATCAACAAAAATTGGCAGCACAACATAATCATGTCAAACTCTATTCAACTGCTGAAAATTTTCTTAATCATACCCATTATAGCAATAATGGAGAACTAACCTTTGGCTCAATAATTCCATGGGTTGTATTTGGTTCCGCTTCTCCTGTAAACAATGTACAAAGAAATATATTTCTCCTTAGTTAATCCCTTAAATGCCACTATCCAACAGCAGCATCACCGCTAAATCGCCACCACTTTCACCTCACACCCCACCACATCCACTTCTCAAACACCGTAACCACTGTCCAAATCACCTCAAAAATTACCAAAAAAACCCCTCCTCAAAATGACGACGACCACCAATACCAATACCATAAACTGAACCCCACTTAACCTAACCCAATCGGAGCTCTCGCTGCCTCTCACATTCCCCACTGGCGGTGAATTTGCAGTTTTTATTAAAGCACTGCCTATGAGGCCGATGCCAAAATTGAGAGCTGTGGCATTTTAATTTGAGTGATTTTGGTAGTGTTGGTGATGGTGTTACTTTGAATACTAAGGCAGAGAGACGATAGAGAAGGTGAGGTTGAAGACGCCTAATTTTTTTAGCTTCTTATTCTTTCCTAATTTTTTTTAGTTGTTGCTAAATTTCTTTTTAATCTCTTAGTTTTATATTTATTTCTTTTTATGTTTATTGGCCCACATTATCAGCTAATATTTATTTAGCTTGTGTTAATTGGTCCACATCATCAGCTGATGTCCATGTCATTGCGTGTGTGGCACACTCGCTGGACCAGAGGTTAAATAGGTTATAAATAGAAGATAGAGGTGCTAGTAGTTAAAATGACAGTTGAGGGGTGTCATGGGCCAAGAGTGTAAAGTTCAGGGGTGAAATAGAGCTTTTGGCCAAGAAATAATCCTAAGCCCAAACAATCCTAATCCCTAAACTCACTTAATCACTTAATTAATATGCGTTAGAAGTTACCACACATACATAGGGGAACTGTAGAAAAGACATGTGATTAAGAAAGGTGAACAAAACTACTAAAGCCAAATCAAACTTAGCCAAAGGTGTAAATTGAATTTTAATGTTTTGCCCTAATTTCACCTTAGATTTTTTCATTTTTGAGCCAAATTAATTATTTTTTTAAAATTAACTTTTTATTAGTACAATTAAGTCCTATAAATTTTAAAAAATTTAATTATATATATATATATATATTTGTTTATAAAGTTTTAAAATTTTTTATTGAATTTTAAATATTTTACAATCAAGTGGTATACATTTCAAAAAAATGACTAATTTATTCATTAATATAAATAGTAAAATTGATAATTGACTCAAATTTTAATTTTAAGTTAAAGAAAAAAATTGGTGTTGTTGATAATGAAATCAACTTGTTGTTGTTGATAACAAAAATATGAATTTAAATATTTTTAAAAAAATTATTTTAAAAGCTTAGAAGGAAAAAAAACTTATGCCAACCTATTTGGTCAATCGAATAGATCGACCCTAATAAAGAGCGGGTTAAATATTTTAGTGGTCAACCAACTTTACACTAATTGCATTTTGGGTCAATTGGTTTCTTTTTGTAACTAAATTTTAATTTAAGTATCATCAGCTGGTCACCTGGTGGCCTTAGGGCTGAGCGCGGATCGTAGAGAACCCCGAATTGTCCCGAAAAATCCAAAAAACTAAATCGAAAATCTCCATAACCGAAAATATCCGTTGACCTTTTGACTTTCTCTGAACCGAACTGTCCCGAAAATTTTTATTGGGGCGGGTTTGGAGATAATGAGTTCTCTGAACCGAGAACCGAATCGAACCAAACTGAACTGCTCCGAACCGAAGAACCGAAACTATAACCGATAATTTACTATATATATTTATATATGTGTGTGTTGTGTGAGTTTGTATATTTCAAAAATTTTACAAATAGTTATTATCTTAATTTTTTTATGATGTATTATAAATTATAATGTTGAATTGTTGATAATCAATTATTGATAAGTTGATGTATTATAAAAGTGTACTATTATAATCATCTTATATTAAATGATATATTATAAATTTGTAATGTTATAGTCATCTTATATCATAAAATTTTTTATGATATATTATAATGTTGTACTATTATAATCATCTTATATTATATATTTAAATTATAATCATCTTATTTTATATGTTAAAATGTAAAATTATTAAAGTATAAATATTGAAATAAAACTTAAAAATAAAATTTATAAGGAAGATAGTACTATTTATTAGATATAATATATTTAAAATAATGCAACAATAAGATATATATATAGTTATTATTAATTTGTTAAATTTTAATTTCAAATATATAAGCTAAAAATTAAATTATATAATTTC
>CATIWO010222327.1:0-12126 GCA_949673435.1 Macaranga tanarius
CACATCAAAATACACTATTTTGACTATTTACAGAAAAAAAAATACAACCTTTTCCATTTTTACAATTTAATCATGTATTAATTTTGGGCGATCAAAACATATATTTTTATTTTTTGTTTAATGTATAACTTTTTTAATTGATATATGTAAATGATTTTTCAAGTAATGAGAATTAAAAATTATTTTTTAATTAAATAAATTATTGTTTTTGTTACTTATTTTTAGGTAATGAGAATTCAATAGTTACATGTAAATTAATATTTATTTTATTATTTTCAATTAAATTATTATTTAGAAAATTATTTAAATTAAATAGTTTAAAATTTAAGTTTTATTTCATTAAAGTAACATCAAATAATAATTTTATATCATTTATTGAATTAAAACTTTTACATAATTATAAAATCATATGATTTTCTAAAATATTAATAAAAATTAATTAAGTTCTAAAATATCAAATTATGTTTTTCAAAAGTTTAAAAACTCAAATATAAAATTTAAAAATGTACTAATAAATTTTTTTGACTAATAAATGGGACCGAAAGAGATAGCTTTTACTGCATTTGTAAATTTATTAAAAGAAAATTTTAACAATTAAGTATTAGAAAATTTTATTAACAAAAAGCACTATAAATTTTTCAATTATTTCTTTAAGTCCCATTTATTAGTTAAAATAATTTTTTATTAGTCAAATCAATTACTTCTATTAGTATTTCAAAAAATATAATAATTTTTAATAAATATATACAAATTTTAAAGCTATAAATGATATAAAAATTACTATTTAATTTTATTTTGATTAAATAAAGTTTAAAATTTTAAAAAAATTTTAAATAATAATTTAACTCAAAATAATAAAAATAATTATCAATTTGCATGTGACAAATGAATTCTAATTACTTAAAAATAATTAATAAAATAATAATTCATTTAATTAAAAAATTTAATTTATCATCTAAATAATTATTTTACATATATCAATTAAAAATTATACATTAAACAAAAAATTAAAAAATATATACATATATTAAATTGATAAAATTAATAAGTCATTATTAAATTAATTGTATAAAAAATTAAAGGTTGTACAAAAAATTTGCAAATAGTAAACGTGGTGTGTTTTACAAACTCAGATTTGTTGGTGGTTTCATGAGCAAAATAACTGATATATGAAATTATAAAAAAATTGAAAAATTGTAAAACGTGGTGTGTTTTACAAACTCAGATTTGTAGGTGGTTTCATGAGCAAAATAACTGATATATGAAATTATAAAAAAATTGAAAAATTATGCATTAAATTATCAAAATTAAAAAATATAATTAAATTATAAAAACCACTAAAGTTCATATTTTTTTTATTAACCCCATTAAATATACAAACTATTTATGTTCTCTTTTATATATATATATATATATAAACCATAAAAAAATCATAAATTTGCCGTTCAAAAAAAAAAAAAAAAAATCATAAAATTCAATGGTTAAAATTTGTTCCCATTATTCGTTAGTCAAACAAATATCATAAAAAGAAACCAAAACAAATTCTAATTTTTTTTTTTATCTTTTGAACATAAATACTGCTTTTCACTTTCGCTTTCAATCTCTTCTCCACTCTCTTCTCCCTCTCAACTCAACAAAGGAAATAAAAAAAAAAAAACCTTCTTCACTTCACTTTACATAAAAAAACAACACATACAGAGCAAAAAGATTACATAGTGCAAGAAGAAGAAGGAGGAGGAGGAGAGCTTGCCATGGTCCATTTCTCACTAGCTTTCAACTTCTTCTCTTCTGTCTCTGCAACCCATTTATTTTCCTCTCTGAAAACCTCTATTTTGACGCTAATCCAACTTTCTTTTTGCTAAATGTAACTACCCATTTCCCTTTTTTCTTTGTTTTAATTTTATTCTTTTTGCAGCTCATTATGTGTAGTGATTAGCTTAATTAATGATGTGTTAATCCTCTTCACATTTTCTTTTTTTAGTTTATTAAATGTTTGTTTGTTTGTTTGTTTGTTAGATTTTCTTGGAAAGCTTTTTGCCAGGCAAAAAGTGGAGAGATTTTGCTGTCTTTATGTACAGATTTGCTTAACTAAACATTTGTAACAGAATTTCTGTTTTTTTTTTTTTCTTTTCTTGGTTTGTTGCGAGAAACCTGAAGAAAAAAAAATAGGATTTTTTTTTTTAATTTGGCTTTGTTTTTTATGGTTCATTTTTTTTGCAAATTAAATGAAGATTTTTGGTTTTAGTCTTAAAAATGTGATTTTTTTTCTTGGCCTTCGTGCATTTTCTTTGAGTGAGGGAAAAAAATTGGAAATTCTTGTTTTATTTGGCTGAAATGTGTAGAATTTTTTTTAGCTCATTAAAGTTCCAATCTTTGTGAGTTCTGTTATTGTTTCAGCCTGAATTCAAGAATCTGGCCCCTTTTGAATTTCTGTAAAATGTTATTGATTTGGGTATTTTTTTGTTATCTTGCAGGAAAATGGATTGTGGGTTTCAATGAGGTACATACATTGTAGGAACTAGTGGGTTTTGCTGCTTTGTTTTTTTGTTAGAAGTTTGAGTGAAGTTACTGGACTGGTTTTACAATGAATGGGAATAGACAAATGGAGGTGCATTATATTAATACTGGCTTTCCTTATACTGTCACTGAGAGCTTCATGGACTTCTTTGAGGGTCTAACACATGCACCTGTACATTATGCTCATGCCGGGCACATGCTTGATCAAGTTCAGGTATTTAAAGTTTCTTATTTAAATTTGAGTTCAAACAATGCCCAGTGTAATGTGACAAATTGTTGTACATGCCCATTTAGGTTGATCATGCTTTTGGCAATGGTTGGAGTTGGACCCAAAGTGGTTGGATCTATGCTGTTTTAGAACAGGGCTGTGGGGTGGCTAATTGATGTAGCAATGCACATTTTTCTGCTCTTATATGTAGGAGAGTAAATTATGTATCTTGTGAACTGTTGTATAATTTTATAATAAAGGATTTTTTTTTTGAATTGAGAGAATGCTGATTGTCATTTTTATTCCAAATGAACTCAAAGATGTTCTGACATCATATATGGATGTTTGTTAATCACTTCTTTGACAATATTCATGGGATGCTGTTGCTCTATAAGATTGGAAGGTCTTGATTCCCTTTCTATATGCAACGATGATGTACTTTTAGTCCTGAAATTATACATCTAACTACACTGAATAAATATTTGCATAATTTCCTTTATGCTTTGTTGTTGCTTCAGTGTTTTTGTCTTGCTGTGTGTACTCCCGAGTATGATTTGCCACCTTTTATGACTTTTTTTTCCCTGTTCAGGAGAATGCGTATTGGTCGATGAATATGAATGCATATAAATATGGATTTTCTGGTCCAGGGAGTACTTCTTATTATGATCCTTATGAGGTAAATGATAATTTACCAAGAATGGATGTTGGTAGGGCAACTTGGGAATATCCTTCAGTGGTGAACATGGAAGGGCCAACAACCACAGTTACACAATCTGAAGGAGATGCAGTTGTTGGTGTGCATACTTCACCAGAAGAGTGTTAGTTAAAATTTTTTCGCCATCTCTACTTCTTTGGCTGTTTAATTATCCAATTTATGTCATTTTGAGGTCTGATTTTATTTGTTCATCATGAATGCCACACTTTTTAGTTTCTTGACAATTGGTGGATTCATAATAGCACCCAACACATTACAACCAGGACACCTTTTTGTTGAATGTAATTTGTATGAGAGACCTCAATGATATGTTATTTAGCTGATGTTTGACTGAATATGTTTCCTTCTGGTTAACTTTTGTAAACATGTATATTTACCTGTTGGGAGTTTAAAAAATTTCTTCTATTATTTTCTACCTTACACCTCAGGTCTTTTTATAGTTGTTCTCCTTTTGCAGGTATTCCAAATCATACAAGCACTGATAGTTCACAGGTATGAAGTTTTCTTGCATGTCAACTAATTTTTCATACTTAGATATGACGCATATTCAATTTTTTTTAATAATTCCTTTTGCTAACTTTAACTCTCCTAGTCTGCAGTAGGATCTTTAATCTGTTCTGATGTAAAATTCCAACTAAATCTTCAGTGTTCTGCAATTTCTGCAGGGTGTTTGGCAAGATGATATTGATCCAGATAACATGACTTATGAGGTTTGCTTCAAGTAACTCGTTCTCTTTTCTCCCTTATGATGTAATGCATTTTCTTTTCATGGTAGAGCTGTATGTTGTTATTTGCACTACTGGGTTTGGGGATTGGTTCTAGTAGAAATGCAACTAAGTTTGGTAGGTTCTTAAGGCTAGAGTTACCAACCAGCTTAGAACCAAATGAACCATTATTCACTCAGAGTTTTCGTTGGTATCCTTCAGAGTTCAGAATTGCTCCTGAGATATGGTTGTAATTGTAGACGAAACATTTGCAAGACTTTGATGGAGTTTCACTAACTTTTGCTTTTAGCAGATGTCATCAGTAATGTGGATGGCATCATCTTTTTCCTTATGACAGTCTTATTTATCAGTTCTGTTTCCACATCTATAAATAGATGGATGACACTATCATGAAGCGGCACCATTATTCACTTGGCTTTTAGAGTTGCACAAATGTGTTGAGATAAATCGTAGGGGGAGAATGTTCCTTTCAAGGGTCCTACAAGAGGAACAGTCCCTTCCATATTGGGTGGTGTGCTAAAAACTAAGTTAATGTGATTTCATAAATTTTGCCTTTCTATTAAACAAAACCAGGAAATGACAATAGTTAATTGTCAAGGCGCATAGGGAGGTTATATATCAGCTATTCGTTCTTTGTGTTACAGGAATTACTGGACTTAGGTGAGGCAGTTGGAACAGAAAGTAGAGGCCTCTCACAAGAACTTATTAGTTTGCTTCCAACCTCAAGGTGCAAATTCAGAAGTTTCTTCTCAAGAAAGAAGGCTGGGGAAAGGTAAATTTTTTATATAATTGTTTATTAAGGTCCATTTACTTACATTTTCTTTGCTTGTGGTGATGTATCATATATATTGACAGTGCTATGGACTGACTCTTCATGAGGAGATAAAAAGAACAATGATTTTTTCTGTTTCTATGAGTGACTTCTATTATTGTTATAAACAGACTGAAAAGTTAATTTTATTCATAGTAATTGGTGATCGTCTGAATAATTTCCAGTTGTATTTCTTTTTTTTTTTTCCTATTGTATCTGTTTGCCTGTACTAGTTATACTTTTGTTCGGGGAGGATTCTGTTCTAGTTGTCTCTTATAGTAATTCATTTATGGTCATGTTGCAATGTCTTGAATCTAGGTTTGCTTGCAAAACTCTTTTCCTCTAGTCTTTCCCATCTTTTGATTCATGTCTTTCTAGCTGTTCACCATTTTTGTGTTTCTCACTTGTCGGTGAAACAGATGTGTAATTTGCCAGATGAGGTACAAAAGGGGGGACAAGCAGATGAAACTACCGTGTAAGCATGTTTACCATTCGGAATGCATCACCAAATGGCTCGGGATTAACAAGGTCAGTCATTTCGTGTTTGAAGCAAAAGTCCTAATCTGCATAGCCCTGATGTCTCCATCTCATACTGTTCTTAATTTATTTTATCAGGTATGCCCAGTTTGCAACAATGAAGTATTCGGCGAGGAATCAAGGCAGTAGAAGATGATAATGAGGAAGAAATTGACTACTCTTTGTTCCTTCCTCCATCTCTCTCCTTTTGTTTTTGTTTTTTTTCCAAATAGTTCTCTGGTGGTTTATTTTTGTTTGTACACGTAGAATTAGTGAAGGACTAAGGTGATATCCTCATTCTCCATAGAAGTTTTGTTTAGTGGGAGAACATCTGAGCTTCTATATAGCAATAGGTTATGAAATTCAAGTGGCAATTGTGTTTTAAATCTGAATCTCTGTATTTCTATGATCTTTGCTTACTGCATGTATGTTTAATCCGATCTGCTTTAACCCCTCAACTGTTTGATTTCATCACAACTAAAGTGTTTGTGAGGTAAGCTAAAGGCTAATACCTCCAGAACAGCGAATAGGCATTGTCTCTCTTTGTGTCTGTGTTAGTTATTGCCAGATAAGTACTGTTTGTTGGTTTTAAAATCTGGTCTGCATGTTAAATTGACAAAATGTAACATATGCTGCAAAATTTTGTCACTGTTCAGGTAGAGCTTAGTGTGCATAATGCTATTCTGGTGTGAAATTAGTGTCTCTACCAACTTCATATGATACCATTTTTTGCTAGTGAAGGCACATGAAGAAAGTGTTCCAGTTAGTGATTTGACCCTTCTGTATTTTTGGACAGTACATATGAACTTTGACTTTGTCACAAAATGGTGAAAACAAAAACAAAGTTATCTTTGATTTTATTGCAAGCTCCAAGAACTAATTTTTTGTGAAGAATGTAGACTGAAGTTTCTTTGGTGTATTGGTTATCATGATCCTATCTTGAAGCTCTGAGTTATGGACCACATTTTTTGGTATTGGGTATGTAGTGTGTTGCAATTCAGTTGGAACTTGCTGGCACTCCACATGTTAATTTCTCTCATCTTTTTTGTTTTTCACCCCTTGACGATTTCAAGGCAATTTGAAAAGGTCTTGGGAGGTAGGTGCATGTGTTGTTTTTTATGGGGACACTGCCCAAGTAAAAAAAAAAAATGATTTTTTCCCCTTCCGGATAAAAAGGCTACTCATTTTACTCATTCTAGAAGGGATAAATATTTTAAAAAATAAATTTATGATTTTGCGCTTTAATAATTGCATATATTTATTTTTCCGAGTATATTACTATCCACTTATGAGGTTCTTTCAAAAATTTTATGTTGGTAACTTTTGACAATTTGAGTTGTGTGTGGAATTATGATAACGGATAAACATATATGTTATTATGACAAAATTATGCACTTACAAATGAATAATTTTGCCTGTGTGGATGCATCAAATGATCAATTGTTAGTACCTCAGCAAGACATTTTGCTCAAATTTATGCAATATAGATGAAGAAATGTTACTAAGAAAATTTGTGCTTGTATCTTCACCCAATGAAGAAGTTTAGGTTCTCATTTTGGATGCAAGTCTCACATTAGCGGGAGCAACCTCTGATTGTGCTAGTCTCCCAAAACATTTCTCCTTCATAGCAGCGCTAGATTCCCATATCCACAAAAATTACGAATTCTGACTAATTATTTAACCCAAATAGAACCATTTTAATCAAATAATATTCTAACACAAATAAGATGGATTTATACATAAACTCCCTCATCTTTATGCGACTGAACTTTTATAGATCCCTGCATATATTTAATGAGTTTTACATATGTCTTAATATCTTTGTTATTTTTTTTTTTGAACTTGACATGTTATATTAATTTATTTTTTTAACTTAGAAATTAGTCATTTTATAATTTAACTTGCTAAAATTATGTCTTATAAATATATTTTAACTGATTTAAATGTTTAAACAGTTTGAATTTAACTTATAAAAAATTATTTAAACGTATGAATTAATATTAAATAATATTAATAAATTTTATTCTTACCAAATTGAGGTATTTAAATATTTAATTTATAAATTAAATGAATAAATTAATACAAAATCAAATTTAGCCAACCACACGTATTAAATCTTTTACTTAAAAATTGATATTATTTACAAGAGAGTGATCTATTGTAGATCCTTTTTTTCTTTTTCAATTTTTTTAGGATAAGCTATCTTTATCTTTTTGTATAACTAAGCCACGTGTTGTAATGGAAAGGAAGTTCAGTGTTCTTGTCTTATATCTGACTGCACTGAACCATTTCTCCAAGCCCAGATCCAAGAAAAGTTCCATCAATAGCCAATCAAAACCCAAAATAATGTAGCTAAAGTACTACAAAGCTAAACTACCACTAATAATAATAATAATTATTATTAATTACCAAAAATACTCCAACGGTCACAAAACGTTCACTCCCTCTTCCTTTCTGATACAAGAGACCAGTAGTCCACTAACGGTTACAATCTAACACAAGATCACTATTGCCCTCATTTTCAGGTTTCTTGATTCTTGCTCTGAAAACCCATATCTACACAATACTGGTGATCTAGATTTCTGGGTGGACTCTTGATTTCTTTCTTGTAAAAAGATCCTTTCTTTTTTTTTACTTTGGGTTTTTTTTGGGGACTATGGAACCTGCTAAAATAGACTGGAAGAAAGTGGAATCTGTCTTTGTTGAAGATAAATTGTATGAAACTATTAATGCACCCAAATGGGTTGATTTCTTGAACCTTGAAGATGGTGATTCTTTAGATGATGAAGCCTGGTTTTGTAGACCTGGTTTGTTTCTTTTTTTTTTTTATGCTTTTTTTTTTTCATTTCTTGAATTTAGCTAAGGTGCTAGTGTTATTTATTTATTTATTTTGTGTTTGTTTCTTTTTCTTGCAGATTGTAACCATCCAAAGACAGTTGAAGATTTTCTTAGAGTAACAACTCCAAATTCAAAGGTTTGTAGTCTGTCTGAGCTTCTTCAGTCTGTTCTTTTTTTTTTCGTTAAAATTGTTTGTTTGGTTATTGAGAAATTGTGGGAAAATAGAGTGAATTGTTGTGTTTTTAGTAGATAAAGGACATTGTAAACTTAGTTAAAGATGAATCTTCCATTAATTTCTTTATTGATTTTGCACAAATGTAGGACTTGGGTGTCAAAATTTTGTGTTCTTTCATTCTATCTTTACCTCATAATTATCAGTTGCCCAAAAATGGATTAATTTAGTTGTCTCATTTCTTGTTTTTAAATTGATCTCTTGCAGCTTTCTAAATCCCCTCTTGGCAGCTGGAACCTAAGGTACTTTTAAAGAAAACCATACTAACTATTTTCAGCATAGAAATTGCATCAATTCTTATGTTAAATATGATGTTACGAGATCTTAAAAGATTCATCTAATGTTCATTTATTGTTTATTGGATTTAGAGATGGAAAACTGAAGTGGAGAGGGCAAAGTCCATCTTCGTTCACACCTAGTGATAGATCCAAATTTAGTGAAGATGGTGAAAACCAGAACCCAAATTTATCGACACCCCCAACTTACCAAGCTAAATTCATGAAATCAGTGATCAAACCAAGCACTGAGAGGAAGAGATCAGTTGATGATATCTCACAAGCCAAAGAGCCACCAAGGCTAAAGAGCACCTTATCAGCAAGGAATTTGTTTGCCGGGAAGGATATACTAAGTCATATTAGTGAGTTCTGTAATGAATTAAAGAAGATGGCAACAAGGGCAAGAGAGAGGGAGAGTAATGAGAAGGAGAGCCAAGTGGGAGAGAAGAAAGATGTGGCAGTAGTTGACGAGGGTGCTAGAGAGGTTATTAATGAGGTGAATCTTAAGGTGAAGGAGAGGAAGCCATTGCTTGAAGTGGCTAGAGAGAAATCCGAAGGAATTGAGGAAGGTAGTGTTAAAGAGAAGCAAAGGAGGAAGAAGTAAGTTATACCTCCTGCTTTCCTTTTATATTAAGTGTGTATTTGTGCAATGGTATTCAGATAATTAATAAATTACAGATGAAATACTGCACTAGTATTATGAGTTTTTCTCTATGCAATTTGAGTGTTATAAGTCTGGCTTTATAATATGGCTGTGGTTGGATTCAAGTGCACAAGGTTTCTGATCTAGTACACAAGGATTTTGATCTTGCAATGTAGCATACAAGGTTTTCATGTGATTAAGTGGAGTCTAGCTTTATATGTGATTAAGTGTAGCTTAAGTTTTATGAGTCTAGCTTTATATGTGATTAAGTGGTTGGACTAAAATTTACTAGGTTTTCATTCTTGAACCATGGACCAATGTATTTCTGAAAAGGGTCATAAGACTATGCACAGCTTAGTACCCAATGTTTGTATAGTGGCTGAACTTGGTTACAAAATGTTTTGCAGAGTAACTGATGATGCAGAGAACATTCCAGTTCCTTTGAATTTGGAACATGTAAAGCACAAAAGAGAGGAGCGGCTGCTGCAAATTCGGACCAATCCTCCTTCCCCTCAATGCTTTTCTGCCACTCGTGCTCCTGCCAAGACCACACCTTCAAAGTCTTCGAAATCCCGACTTATGGTATGTGATGCAACTACTTAGAGAGATCTTCTCATTTGTTGTTTTTCATCTTTACCATATATTGATCTTTTTCATTAAGGAGAATAGAGATAGTGAACCAAGGGTAAGGGGTAGAATTGATTGCTAAACAAAGAGATAAGCTCCATTGGAACTCTATTAGTGTTTGTTGAAAATAAAATGTATGCTGTTTATACAAACTATCAACTGAAAAAGAAGCTATTTATATATGCTTCAAAGTTTTTAAAGTGACCTAATTACAGTGAAATTTCACACACGCATATGCTACTGATCCGATAACAACTTCCAGTTAATTTACATGTGAATCAACTGATTAAATAATGATTCAGGTTCATATTAAAACAAACTGCATGCTGTCTTTTGCTTTATTCTTCTTAGTTGAGCTTGGATATTCCTATTCTATCTTTTCCTAAGATTATTAGTAGATCCTTGAAGATTCTCAAAAAAGTTTGCATTATAAAAGCTGAAACTTCAGTCATATGAGTGAGTCCACAAACATATTAACCCTAAAATTTGTGGTACACCTGAGCAACCAAGCCATTGGCAAGTTTTCACCCTTGCACTGCAGAAAGGGCATATTCCGGAGCAACATATTAAAATGTGATAGTTCAGTTTTAATTTTTTTGAAAGTTTGCTTGAAGGGTAATAACAGGTTGTTAACTGTGCACAGGAGAGAGGCATCCTTCAAGAAGTGAAGCAAAACAAGGAAGCAACAAAGGAGGAATCCGAGGACAAAGGAAAAACCTTGTCCGTTGTGGATGGAAGAGAAGCAAGAGCTTTGGATGTATTCTGGTTTCTGAAGCCCTGCACATTGTCCAGCTAAAATGATTTATTGAACCCCTCCTCCTACCAAGCAAGGATTTCTGATTCATTATTAGTTCATTCTTTTATTGGTTTGTAGTTGAAAGTTATTGATTCTTTCATTTATTCTTCACATTCTTCTATTCATTTGATGTCAATAAGAGAAACTGTAATTAAACATTCAACAGTTATGTTATACCAAAACTCATTTTAGCAAATAAAATGTACTTTTGATCTCCAACTTTTTTTGAACAATTAAGACTTACTGTAGCAGCACACACTACTACTATCCATTTCACCATGTCAATACATGCGCTTACTACTATTACAGTACTACTACTACCCTCTGACTCTTACTACTACTATATAAACATGCGCATGCATATATAAAAAGTTGGAAATCAGCATCCAAACATTCAAGTACAAACAGTAGCTTATATGGTGAATAGTTTCCACTGAACCTCAATCTTGACAGCTCCAACTGTGGCATAGAACCTTCCAGTTGAGCAAGCACGAAAGAATAAGGTTTCATCCACGATCATATTGCCACATTGGTCATACAGTTGGGCTTCAATTAGGAGAAAGGCATTACTGGGGACAGCTACAAGTGATCTTAAAAGCTTAATAGACTGAAATTGCACTGGTACAGCCTCCGTTTGTTGTTCCTTATCCAAAAGGACAATTGCTTTGTCGAAGAAGCAAGGGCGGGCACGGATACAACCATAAACTTTCTCAACACCTTCCCCCAATATACTGACGTGCACTTCAGCCCCAGCTGCGTGATCAAAGAGGGCATAGTCCACAACCACATCAACAGGAATAAAAGAATTCTCCGTTTCTTCACCGTATTCATAAGGCTCCCAAGCTAATCGACTTTCCATACGGTTGTAGATTGTCAGGCAACATAGTTGAAACTACATAACCGACTGGACAAAATTTTCATCTTCTTACATAAGATGACTCCTCCTTCATATAAAGATTATCATCAGGGGGTGGTAAATATACATCCTCATCATTCAACTTGAGAGCAACAGCGATGCCAATGCAATCAACAGAAATACGTTGTGTCTTTGAGGCACCAGATAGCGGAAGGGTAGCAGATCGGTCACGGTCTAGATGGATGTATAGGGGATCATCTCTTTTAACCTTGTAAAAGAAGATATCAAGATCACGGCCACCTGGAGTCGGGTCTGGTTCTATAACTCTAATTGCGCCGTGAATACGAAAACTAGAACCAGGAAATTT
>CATIWO010222338.1:0-10216 GCA_949673435.1 Macaranga tanarius
CATACGCGTTTTGTTTGGTTGTACGAAGGGTGAAATAGGTACAAATTGAAAGTTCAGATGTCCTATTGCAACTTCTTGAAGTTCAGCTGTGCAATGGGCGAAAGCGGTAAAGTTCAAGGGTGAAATGAGGTATTTGGCCAAAAAAATATCATATAGTTAAAAGTTGTACATGAAATACCTCCAACCATCAAAAATCAATATCTTTGGGTCTAGGATACCCATTATAAACCAATGTCACATCCTTATTACCACATGTTATAACATTAAACTCTTGAACACTCTCATTCTCAGGATCCAACAAAGGGTATTTCCCAATCAACTCTTCAATTTGTTTAATAGTCTTTTTAAATCAATTAAAGAAGGTACTCAAGTGAATTCGAATAGCTGAGTTCCAGAAATCAACACATGTAACCCGACAAAAGCCAAGTTCTTCACCAACCTCAAAGCTTGTCTTAAGACCCAATTGTCGAGCCTACTCTTTTTTTAAGACTAGACCATGCTTGTAGCCTTCTTCAAAATCTTCCTTGAAGTAGGTCTCCTTTAGATTTAAAGATGAATCAAATGTCTTCACTTGAATATAACACCAAAAATCTATGGACGACTTGTGAAGAATTATAGGAGGGAAAAAGATCAGTGGTTACCTGTTGCTTGGAGATCGAAAGTGGCAGTACGAAGAAGAACCAGTGGCGGTTTAAGTTAATTGTTGTTGTAGTGTAAATCAAATGATCTTAAAATTGCTCTCCTTCACTTTTTTAAATTCAAGTTTGTCGTCGCCACTGCTACTGCTCCTCTCTTTTTCAATCGTTGTCTGCTCGTGAATCTAGCAAGTTGTGCATTTTGTAACGGCTTTGATAAAAGAATTGAATTTTACATTCATTAAATGATGAGAACTCAAGGGTAGCTATGTACTAACAACTTGCAACAACTAAGAAAAGATAAAGATAATTATATCATGGTTCAATATTAGCTAACACCCTCGGTAAGCCCTTAGTCGAATGAAGAGGAAGCTCAAAACAGAGTGAAGTAAAGCGAGAAATTAACAAGGGCTTAGTGAAAAGATCAACTGGCTGTTTGGCAGTCCAGATGAATCGAACATGAATTACACCATTGGCAACCTTTTCACGTACAAAGTGATAATCTAATTTGATATGTTTAGTTCAAGCATGAAAGATAGGACTTGAAGAGAGATAAACAGCTCAAATATCATCACACCATAATTGATAAGATTTTAGTAGAAAGCCAAATTCTTTTAATAATGATTTTATCCATAGAAATTCTAAAGCAGCATTAGCAACCACTTTATATTCACTTTCGGTTGAGGATTTAGTAATTGTGGGATGCTTTTTGCCAAGCCAAGAGATCAAAGATTTCCCAAGAAAAATGGCATAGCTAGTGGTTGATCTTCAATCATCTAGATCTCCACCCCAGTCACTATATGCATAACAATTGATATCAAGAGAAAAATCTAAATTAAAAAGAAGAGCAATATGTTGGGTACCCTTGACATAATGAAGAAGTCATTTTAAGTTGTGCCAATGTTTAGTTATTGGAGAAAAAAATGTGGAAGATGGTTGTGAGTTAATAGGAGACAGACTCAAAGATAAAGGATTTTATGATGAAGAAGACAACATACTTGAAGATAAGACAAAAGTAGAGGGAACCTAAATTATTATCCAAAGAGTGAACAGTGGAGTCGGAGTTGAAGTATATAATGATGTCATGGATTGGAAAAGAAAGATGTGCTCATCAAATCAAATGTAACATGGCGAATAATGTAAACTTTATTGGTATCCATATCCAAGCAAAAATAACCACAGTAACTGGGAGATTTACCAAGGTAAACACATTTTTTACTGCGAAAGGAAAATTTATGATAATTGAATGGCATGAGATATGGTAAACTGCATAACCAAAAATTTTGGAATTTAAGTAATCGGGTTGCTTATAATATAAAAGAACAAATGGAATTTTATTTTGAATACTTGTGCTTGGCATGCTATTAATTGAGCTAACAATATGGATGAATGCATATAACTAAAATTTGAGAGGAATTGATGTATGGGCTACAAGTGTAAGACTTGTATCAATAATATGTCGAATTTTACGCTCAGCATGACCATTTTGCTCATGTGTATGAGGACATGCAATGTGATGAACAATAGCTTGTTATTTGAAATGAGAATTAAATTTTTGATACTCTCTACCCCAGTCAAAATAAACAACTTTGATTTGATTATTAAATTGCACTTTAATAAAAGATTCAAAATTCTTGAAAATTTGAAAAACATCACTTTCATTTTTTAAAGGAAAAATCCAACTGAACTCATCAACAAATAATAAAAGATAACGAAATCCTAAACTACTAAGGACTGGGGAAGGACCCCAAACATCATAATGAATGATGTCAAAGGGGTGCACAACTCGTATGTTCCACAAAGACAAAAGGAAGTTTTGCCATTTTGCCCATTTGATATGAAGCAAAGATTTGAGATGAACTCGGACTGGAGGAAATAAGTACGTTGTTGTTATTGATGATCTTTGAAACGATAGAGGAACGAGCTACGGTACTCTGGCCTAGCATGTCATGTTTGAAATGGAATGGATGAATAAAGATAAGCTTGGGGTTTAGGAGATGATGGTTCACAGAGTCCCTTGCTACTCTTATCGTGTAACAGGATGCTCTTGGTCTTCTAGTCCTTTATCAAAAAATAAGAAGGGTGAAATTTAACAAAACAATAATTATCATTAGCAAATATTTGAACTGAGAGTATAGATTTGGAAAAAGTGGGAGCATGTAAAACATCATTAAGTACCAAGGCAGTATTCTAAGCTGAAGGGTAAGAGGCCATACTAGTATGAGCAATTAGCATTTGCCAGTATTATTACGAAAAAATTGAGAATTGAAAGAAGCAGCAGGTGGACATTGTGAATTTGACACAAATGGACAAATGGTAAGATTTGTAATAGGCGAATTGGTATAACTTTTGAGACTAATTTCATAGGAGAGTAGCTGACTATATAATTCTAGAAAATGGAATAGATTTTGGTCCAAGATTTAATACTGAGACAATTGGATAAAATTCCATGCCAATATTACGATAGATAATAGCATTAAATTCGGAGGGGGAAAGAATTCTTCTTGCAACGGCTAATTCATCAGATAAAGCATTAGCCTTTGAAGATACTGAGCAATATACATGTTATGCTTCTTTAATTCTTATAATTCAATATAGAGTTGTAGTTGGCAATTCTAAGATATAGAGCAAAATGCACTTTCTAGTACTTTCCATATGGTAAATGATGTTTTGCAACCAATGATGTATGAATAAACCTTTTCGGTTAAAGAAGACAAAATCCACGACAAGAGCAACTGCTCCTATTTAAACCATTGAGTATAAGCTGGGTTAATAATAGTTTCATCAGGATTATCAGGTAAGACAATGGTTGAAGGTAGAGTGGGTAATCCATCGATTAAAGAATTCTTGTTATGAAAATTAAGAAGTGGGAGAAATTATATTTTCCAAGCAAGGAAGTTTCAAGGTGATAGCAAAGCTGCAATTTGTTGTAGAAATTCTGTTTGGTATAAAATTGGTTAGAGCTAAAATAATTTGATCCGCCATTTTGGAGAGGATCTGATACCATGTAATGGCTTTGATAAAAGTAATTGTATTTTATGTTCATTAAATGATGATAAGTATAAATATTAATACTGCAAATACAGACTCAAGGATAACTATGTACAAACAACTTACAACAGCTAAGAAAAGATAAACATAATTATATCATGGTTTAATATTAACTAATACCTTCGTTGTCACTACTGTTGACTCCGCCCTTCCCTAGTCCAAGTGTCGATCGCCATTACAAATAGCCAATTTGAAAGAGAAGAGGAGGTTGGAGAGTATCTGAGCATTGGATATCAAAGGAAAAGTTAAATTAAATAAAAACCATTATTGTTAAAATATTATGTTGTATGAAATCTTATTGTTGGTTGTAATACACATAGTGTAGTGTAGGTAAGACTATCCTTAAAAATTTAGCCAAAAAAAGAGAAAAATGTCACACAACAAAGGAAGCAATGATGTGGATGAAGATACGGAGGTTAATATATATATTTTTAAAAAACACTATTGAAAAATTGAAAAAAATGGGGGGTATTTTTGTTAATGGGGGTGTCTTTTTAGGTAGATATGTAAAGCACCCAATTTTAAATTGGAAGCAAACCTTTTCATGTTTCAGATAATTAGGTCTAACATTGTAATGGATCCTAATAAATTTTATTAAGATATTGAAAATTGGAAATTATATTATTTGAATTTGTGTGACATATTTTGAATTTTTTATATATATTATAAATTTAACAATTAAGCGTAATATTTTAAATTTTATATAAAAGACAAAAATATAAGTTTTGCTTTACCTAATCATCCGCTTTTATGCATACACCTTCAATCAAAACAAATTAAAGTAAAATAAAAGAAAACAAATGCCTTAATCCAAAAGAGATATAATCAATTATGGTGTTAGATCAACAATCCTCGGCAACGGTACTAAAAAATTTGTTTGTATATTTTTTGCAAGTATACAAAATCGACATATAATATAATATAGATATTGTCCCATAGATATTATGATCTATCTACCTACTAATTTCTCCCTAATTATTTATGGCTGTCAAATCAAATGTGTTACTAAATTTAACTATTGAACTAAAATGAAAAAAAAATCTAATTGCAAAATTAATTAATCACTATATTACTAATCATTAGAAATTAATTCACCTCACATTAATTAGATAATTTTCCTCTCTTAATTCAATAATATATGCAAATCCTGAGTCATCTTATGTTGTTATTAACTTTTCTCAAAGCCAATTAACTTAATTTATAACCCTTAATTCTCATTGCAATCACAAACCCTAATTAATGGAATTATAAAGTTTGTCTTCAACTCTAAAGGAATCTAATCAATTCCATTTATCTCTAATATTGAATTAACTTTAACTTATGTTTATAATTCCATCAAAATTATCATCTCTCAATACATAATTTCAATTATAATCATGCTAATGTTAATCAGACACAAACATGCATTAAGCTCAATAATCATAATTTGCATGAAATATGTATTTATTAAAAAGAGAATTAAACTAATTCATGTTCAAATCCATAATCCCTGATAAATAAAAACTTATCCTAACATAATTGAATTAATCTCCACAGAAAAATAAAAAGAATCCATCACTAATTATAAGAAATTAAAAAGAAGAAAAGAACATCCAATCACTTGAAATCTCCAAATCTTCAAACTCGATCCTTGAAAAAAGCCTTAGAATCCTTTTTTCTCTGCCAAAAATCATCCCTTTAATGAATTCTCTTTCTCCTTTTATAGTCCCCCATCAATTCCCCTTCGATAAGCATCTAAAGAAGTTGATTTTACCTTGACTCTTACGCGTACATGGCCATGTCTCGAACTGTGTATAGGGTAAGCAAATATGACAGTGAGGTACGCGGCTTAAGACACAAGTGTATTTCAATCTGTTTTCAGACTAACAAAAACCTACACAGTCCATCACTTGGTGAAGTGTGTAAACTGTAAGTGCACAGAATCGTATCAAGTAGTAAATAAAGATATCGTCCCACAGAGATTGTAGATTGAATATTGCAATAGTCACTATGTTCGATTGTTTAGACAACGAAATAGAGTTTAGATTCTTTTAAAACTAAAACCAAAACAAACAAAAGTAAAAGTCAAATTCAAACAAATATTAAAAACTAGGGTTCTTATTCTTAATTGGACCATTTCAAAGGATTGATTAACTAATTAGGTTTAACTATTTCTAATTCATTTTGAAGGGATCTTAGAAACTATAGATTTTTCTCTCAAATAAACCTATAATTAATTGGAGATCAATTAACACTAAGTTTACTGGCTCTCACCAACCTAATGCCTTTTAATTCCAATTTTAAACACAACCTTTAATCAATATTAATTCACTTAACTATCTCTCAACTAATTAAACAATCAATAGGTTATTGTTAATGAACTAGGATTATTACATAATAATCCACAACTTTTTATTTAGATAAATTAGTCCCAATTTTTCTTACAAATAGGTACCTTTCTATTAAAAATAAATACACCCAAACTTAAACATAATCCATAATTGGACTCTATATGTTATAAAAATATAAGGCATGAACAGTGCATCTAAGATGCGGGTGTTATAATTCTACCCTCCTTAATAAAAATTTCATCCTCGAAATTTACTACTCACCACTTTCAGGAAATAAATACGGATACTTCTGTCTCATCTGTTCCTCCACTTCCCATATTGCTTCTCTAGGAGAATGATGACTCCATTTTACCTTCACTATTGGTATTTACTTGTTCTTCAACTGCTTATCATAGACATTCATATTCATAAAGTATATATTAATCTTACATGGTATTTAATTAGTAATCCACTTGTAGCATACCCATATCATCATCAACATTTCATAACATAATCCATAGATCGTAACTCATCCATTGCACACTAGGCTTTATCATAAGAATTTAACAACAAAAGGACAATTTATGAGGAATCTACCAAAAATTTGGCAGAATCTCCCCTAAAATATAGACATCTTTCTACTAAAGTAGGGCCAATACTGTAATAAAAATAACTACACTTCTATAAACAATCTCAATTGGGCTTGGTTATCCACCACACTATAATTACATAATGTCCCACGTATCTCGGACTAAATTTGTCTTTCCTTCAAAATCTTAAAATTTTTTTTTTAGCCTTCTCAAAGCTATACAAACTTCCCCACACTCAAATGAGACTCAAACCAACTCAGAAACACTCTAAAAATATACTTAACATTATTAATTCCATTCACACACTCAAAATATATTTATATCAACACAACATTAAATATTCGTATAGTCACCTTTTGTGAAATATTTAGTGTTCACAATCAACTCACATATAAAGGATTATATATATTCAAATATGTGCATTTGCACTCCATCGTCTCCAACACCCATAATCATCAATTCTATACGAGAAAAGTATAAATATAATCAATAAGTGATCGAGTACACATCACATGAATCTCAAATCTCAATACTTTATTTAATGCTTGCATTCATATTAACAATAGGGATAACATCTTGTAATAATTCATATAAATGCAAAATACACACTTTCACATCTCAATCTCATTGTTTGGTATCATTTGCATTGATGATAGATACTTAGCCAATCGACTTAATATAATTTAATCTTGTCGATAGACACTTAGCCAATCGACATATTAACATTTCATGTTACCATGTTTAATCCAAAACACTTATCACAATCATACAAAGATAATGAACAAGTATTCATGCATTTTCATCATTATCATTGTGAACCTATATCATTCATATGCATTCCTATCATTGATAGTATATATCTACTACCAAGTCCATAATATACTCACTTGGTATATTACACAAGTATTATTATTCACATACAATTCTTAATATATCAAATCCTAAATAAAATTAATATTCTATTAACAATATTAATATTTCCTTACATCTCATCCCTTATATCTACTAACTACTCACCAAAATACTTTCCACCTCAATAAGTGAGAGTTCTACTAGTTGTTTATTACACTCTAATTCATCTAATTTAAATACTATCGAAGAGTCTTGCTCATTGATGATTTAGGCGCATCTGGTGTACTAATTAATCCAAACGACATAATCACAAATTCATACCATCCATTTCCAGTTTTGCATACCATATTTGAAAATAAAATGTTTTATCATTCAAAATTGCCAATATCTCAGTTCCAAATCTATCTTCAAAAACACTATTGCATCTCTCAATTAATCAAGCAACCTTTAATTTCTCAATTACGAATAATTACTCTTCATTAAAATACTGTTTGATTGCCTGTAAATATTACCTAACCTCATATTACTATCCTTTTCTCTTATAGACTGAATTAATGCCCCTCATGATGAATTATTCCCTCTAACAATCTACCTTTTTAAATTCTTCAACTTCTATTGATGTATACAAAGTAATCAATATGGATACAGCCTGTGGAATAATTTCATTTTAAATATATTCTTCGGTGAAAAAGTAATTCCAATATATCATCTAGAACACATTAGGAAATTCTCTGATTATAAGTACATCAATTACTCTTGAACTAATCTTTATCAATTTCTCAGTATCGGGTAAGCTTCATGCCTATCTCAATCTATATAGAAAGCAATTATAGTTGAAATCAAATAAACATGCACAGTTTTCATTTACCTACCATCAATACATAATCTCACATCATCATCTTTCTTTGTTAAGGTAAAATAATACCCCCATAGTGAATGACTCTCTTTACCAATTTTTTTTAACCTTTTTAACTCTGTTAACATTATTTTGTATGGTGTCATCAATTTTAAAAGCCACCCTTAATGTAATCTAAATTCAAAATATGTTTCTAAGAACAATCTTAATAATTCTCTTTAGATACAAATTAGAAAATTCTTCAGTTACAAGTTCACCTATTACCCTTGAATCAACTTTCATTGAATCACAATATCATCTAAATAACTTCTTACTATCTTCAATCACAGATTATATAATTACAGCTAAAATCCAACTAGCATGCATCATCTCTCTTTTAATTATTATCTCTATCTTTCTCTATCTCTAAATATTCGTACCTACCTTCTTTATATACCAATCTACAATGATACAATAGTCTCATACCTAATCAATTTCTGAAATAATACTATGCTTCTTCCTAATTCAATGACTATTGCAGTCTACATATTATTCATATTGTTCTACTATCTTGAAATAAAATCTCATCACCAAATTTACTATCACAACATTGCAGCAGACATTGAAATACATATATCATATCTTTAATAATGCAAATATGCCATATAAATGTAATGTATACACTCATATAAATGATCATCAAGTCCAATTTGTATTGCAATACCAATTCTTTTTTCCTTACTCTCTTAGCTTCCACTTGGTTTATTACTGATTTGGAATATTTCTTTTCTGGTACCACTTTATTTAATTAGCTAAGATCTTTCAACAGTTTTCTGCAATGAACAATCTCTAAAGAAATGCCCTCGCTTACTACACTAGCAGCAGACATCAAGTCTAAGACCCCAATAATTTTTCCAGGATGAATTCTATCACAACTATTACATATTGAAGCTAATGCACTGCTTATAAATTTATTAGTGCCTTTTTGACCTTTAAGTCTTCTATATTCTCTATTATATATTTTTTCCATTAATAGATTAAACTGGCTTACTTCAGACCTTTTAAAACCACTTTGTTAAGAATTAGAAACTCTAGAGAATGGACTACCATTGTTTTGAGTTGAAGTAGCAAGTCCACTAATAGTTTCCTTCTTTTTAGCTTCTAAAGCTTCTCTTCCTTTATAGTTTTTTAATCGCGCAATGCAGTTTCTACTAAATCTCCATAAATTGGTGGTTTAATTATCCTTTTCTATCTCTGATCTCTAAATTCAATCCTTTCTCAAGTATTCTTTGTTTTAACTCATCAGTTATTATCTTTTCAGGAACATACTTCAATAATCTCTTAAATTGCACCTAATAATTAGCCACAGATCAATCAATTTGCCTTAACTTTAAGAATTTAATCTTCTTTCTATCTACGTATGCTTTTGAAATATATCTCTCTATAAATTCTTTAAAGGAAAATCTATTCACATCATGATCATCGATACATTTTCACTTTCCATTATTATCTTTCACTAGCTTGGGGCATCTTGCTCAAATAATGACACTGCATAACTAATTTTCCTTTCATCAGTACTTATTAATTCAATCTAGAATTCTTTCTGTACTTTATAACAATTTCTCTTCTATGGTAAAATCACTAATACCCATGAATATCTTTGCACCTTACTCTCTTATCTTTTTATAGTTCTTCATTAACAATGTTATCTACTTGCTCTTGAATCATTATTCTCATCTTTTAATCAATTCACTAATATACAAGAACATACATCTTATGGAGGGGTTATTGATGAGTATGAAAAACACATATTTTAAGCACTCTATTTTATTGCATATTAGGTTTAGTTATTACATAAGTTAGTTAGTTTTTAGTGAATTTAGTTACTTTTATTGTTTTGTCTTAATTATTAGGATTTATTTGTTTTTAGATAATTTCTTTTGT
>CATIWO010222352.1:0-16069 GCA_949673435.1 Macaranga tanarius
AAGAGGAAAAGAAAAAAAGAAAATGAGGTGGAAAAAATAAGGCTAAAATAAAAATAAAAAAAAAAAGGAAAGAAAAAAAGGAGAGAAGAGGAAAACAAATAAGAGTGGATAAAAAAAATAAAAAAAAAGAAGGAAAAATAAAAAAGACACATGAAAATGAGAAGGGACATAACTTTAATTAATAAAAAAAATAAAGTATTTTTAGTTATAAAATAAAAAATAGAACATGTATGGTAATTTTCTTATAAATAAATAAAATGGTTAAAATTGTATTTGAAATTCCAAGTGTTCATATGTTATTTCAAATCTTAATATTTTAGTCTTTTAAAATTTTTGGGATTTGAATGAAATCCAAATCCATATGATTATAATGGCTCCAAATAAGGAATTTGGTCCAAATCCAAATCCATGGACCAAATCCTTGCAATCCAAACATAGCATAAGTGTGTACTGGTTTAGTATACTCCCCCTCAACATATACTAGGAGTTTTTGAAGCTCTCCCCCTAATATATATTGAGTCAAATTTGATTCAAGTACAAATATATCTTCACTTTTTGACATAATTATAATTTATTATTAATAGGCATTATTATTATCATTCAAAACACTAAATTTCTCCCCCTTTTGTCAAAGTAAAAAAGGGAGGAAATGAAGAGGGAAATGATATAATAAAGACAAACTCATAAAGGCAAACAATAAACCCAATACCAATCGATGCTCAATAGCAAATTCACTAAGGCATGAAAAAATGGTACATTAAAGTAAAAGAAGTAAACATTAAGTAAAATAAAATATGACATATAGCCATCAAGATGTAGTCCGAAGAGTGCTTTTAAATGAAAAGCATAGGAGATAAAAATGAAAAACAATGAGAAAATGGCATAACCATGTTAAAATTATGCAATTTTTTTTAGTGTTTTTATCATGCAATTGTGTCAAGTTCTCTTTAGACATTTGATGTATGCATAATTATTGATAAAAAAAATAAATTAATTTTATTAATTTATCAATAATTAGCATATTATAAACTTCAAACATACTTACACAATATGAGATCAAATAACTCTTTGAACTCAAACCTTAATTGGTTTAGGTTTGTTTTTCTTAAAATAATCTTTATGTAGGAGGTTGAGATGAAATTTTCAATGATAACATACATATTAGTATGCCCAAGTTTCATGTAATAAAAACATTTAACTTTATCAAATATATTTTGCCTAGCAACATTTGCATGCCTATTATAAGAATAATGAGTGTACACTCTTTTAGGCATAAAAGATTTGGCATGAGCATGCAATACACAAGAACATTTGCACATAAATTTTTGAGATCTAATGCTTATATGTGTGTGTCTCTTATTGTATATATGTGCATACTAAGATTGACATTTCTTAGCTTTGGCTTTGAAACCTTGAGCCTTAAGGACATAAGTCCTCAAAGGCTTAGCTTTAGCATCAATAGCTTAGACTTTTTAGTTTTAAAATCTTAAGCTTTAACTCCCTCATTAGAGATAGAAGATGAGGATAGAAAGGCCTTTATAACTTTAGGAGGACTTGATGATGTAGGAACTCTATTAAAGTAACTAAGTCCAAATTTTGAGTTTAGAGAACTTTAACTATCCAAAAGGCTATCAAGGCTCTCCCTACCCTTTTAAAATTTGAAGATAAAGCTTTTAAACTCTAAAATTTCTTTTGAAAGCAACTTATTTTTTTTAGCCTTATCAAACTCATTTTTCAAAGAATATGTAGCTTTTAAATTATGAGATAATTTCCATTTGAAGAATTAACATTTGAAAATTGTAACTTCAAATTATTAAAACTTTTGGTTAATTTTGAAAGCTTTTGTTTATGAAACTTTTTCTTTAAAAGTAATTTTTGATATTTTAAAACCACTTTATTTATTATAGAGCTCTCATCATCAAGATACTCATCATTGTCATAATCAGCATCACAAAAAGAAATATACAAGAGAGGTACTTTATTTATGTTCTCTAAGGGTGAAGTAAAGATTTGTTGCCTCTTGTTGCTCTTCGTCCATCTCAGAATTGGATAAGTCATCCCATATGGCCTTAAAAACTTTTTTCCTCTCCTTGGCTCCCTTATTCTTATACTTGATCTTGGGACAATCACTTTGAAGATGACCATGCCTTTTGTACTAATAACACGTGACTTTCTTAAAGTCAACTTTTTTTTTTAATTTTTTGTGCTTACTCAAGGTCTTCTTTGTTAAAAAGTTCTTGAAGCCCTCTTTGAGGATTGCTAGCTCTTCATTATCTTTACTATAGTTCTCAAGATCTTCCTTATCATTTGAGCCTTGAGAAGCTTTAAGGGCTAAGCTCTTCCTTTTCTCCTTTTTTCCTTCACTTTGCCTCAAGATAAGCTCGTGAGTGAGAAGTTTACCAATGAGGATGTCGGTTGAAAGTTTAGAAAGATCATGAGCTTCCTCAATAGAGGCTACTCTTGATTCTCAATCCTTTTTAGATAGTACTTTTAGAATTTTAGTGTTGACCTCCTCTTTTGAGTAGCGTTTGTCTAACTTATTAAATGTGGTCAATAGAGTATTTAATTAGTTTATCATCTCAGTAATAAGACTAATGAGGTTTCATCTTGAAGAGCTCATACTCATACATATGAAGTTGAACTTTCTTGGATCTCATTTAGATGTTGCCTTTATAGTGATTCTCCAAGGTTTCCTAAACTTCCTTTGCCGAGATACAATGATGCACTTTTCCTTTTCCCTCTCTTGACATTGAAGAAAGAAGAATGGTCATGACCTTCTTATTTTTATGATTTTCTTCTTTTTCTTCTTGTGACCATCTTCTTCTATCTTTTAAAACTTTAACACCTTCCACTATCTTCATAGGAGGATTCCACCCATCAAGGATCACATCCCATAGTCTTATAAGATCATTATCAAGATAGGATTTTAATTTGTGTTTTTAATAGGAATAGTCACTCCCATCAAAGAAAGGTCCAATGATTTAAAAACTAAGATATTCACTCCTATGATCTTAGTTTCTAGCAATTAAGTACGTAGAACCCAAGCTTTGATACTAATTGAAAAAGGCCCTAGAGGGGGGAAAATATGGATTTTGGATTGATTGAGAAGAAAATTAGAATTTAAAGAAAAGTCAAAAGATGATTAAAGGAAACATTAAGGACGAGAGAAAAAGTAAAAGACATAATGATTTAAAGAGATTCGAATTCTCGACAATCCTACTCCTCTATCTAACTAATCTCCAAATTAGAATTTTAAAATCTACTTTTATTAATTAAGATTACAAAGGTATTTTCCAAGGCTCAACACCAACCCTTACAACAAAGCCAAGAGTTATGTTGGAAAAACTCATAAAAAAACTTATGTTTTTTAATCATTGATAGAGAATTATATGACTATATATAGTCATACAAGCTTAAATAGATAATAATTATGATGTAATAACTGTAATACATGAACATGACTTTTGATAAACTTGACTCAACAAATTCATTCATGAACTTAACTCTTAAGTATTTTAAATATTCATTAACCTAGAGTTAGTAACAAAATACTATTCATTTTTTGATATTTAATTTGAATTTAATTTTCAATACTCCTCCTTAAATTCAAATTTTGGTTACTTCAAATTTTTGTCTCAACATTTTAAACCTCTGCGGAGTCCTTTATTGAACTAAATGTTAGCAGCTGAATGCCCTCATTTTTGTTTAGTTTTGGAACACTTCTCGTCATATTTTGTTGCCATTCTTTCATCCTAACAATTATTTTCCTAGCCATGCTATTTTTAAGAGAAAAATCACAACTTTCTTGACAAGTTGTAGTCTATACTACTTTAGAACTCATAAAACTTTGCATTTATGATTTAATTAGCCCTTATTACTAACACTTAAAACTTGAAATTCTGGAGCAGATATTAAATCTTTTGGAAATACTGATGTTGAAACTCCTATTTTTACCTGACCTACTTGCTTTTTGTTAACTTCATCATGCTTATCATTATCAACATTCAAAGTTAAAGAATCAAAACTTAATGGAAAGCTCTTATCAATCATCTTAACCTCTATTATCTCATAATTATTTTGATCAAAGATAATGCAATATTGATTCTTAAATATCATAAAATAACCTTTTTTAGCAATTAAGCTACACTAAGAAAAGTTTGTCCTAAAAATGGTATGAATAAGACATTTGAGATAAGCTTTGTATCTTAATTTATCTGAATAACAATTGATCCCTTTTCTTCCATCGGAATTGGTTCTCCATTGCCTAGCTTGACATCATTTTTAAAATTTTTATCCAAATAAGTGAATGAAGCTTCATCCTTGGCCATATGACTTATACATCCACTATCTATAAATCAAACTTGATTTTTTTTCTCAGATGTAACTTGAGTTACGATGAATAAATGCTCATCTTCACCTTGTACAAAATTAATTTACTGAGTTTGAGGTTGCTCTTTAACAAGATTTGGGGATTGAGGTTGATTTTAGGGTAATTCACTAACACCCCCCTGAGGTTTGGCCAAACTCACTAGGCCATCCTTATATTTTTAAAAGTCAACTAATATCCCCCTCAGATTTGATTTTATCAACTATTTCCCCCTTCCGCTAACTAAATAATCCCTTAGGTTTAATATTTTTATTGTAAACCTGAGGGGGTTTTTAATTAGCGGAAGGGGGAAATACTTAATAAAATCAAATTTGAGGGAGTATTTAGTTGACTTTTGAAAATATAGGGACGAACTAGTGAATTAGAATAAACCTTAGGGGGTGTTAGTAAATTAATCTTGATTTTATTGTTGCTGATTTTTCTTTTTTCTATAAAATTTCTTAATGTGGCCAAATAATTTACAAATATTGCATTAAAGGTTTCCTTTCTATCTACAATTATTTTCTAAATAATTGGTTATTTTTTATACACTACAAGGAGGATCTATAGCTCTTACTTCTTTGCTATTTGTAGAGGCTCTATTTAAGTGGAAAATTCGAAATGCTCCTTCAACACTTTCATCAGATCTAATGAAAACTCTTTGTTCTTAAGCTTGTAGCTTGGTTATCAATTCTACAATAGTAATTTTCTGTAAATTACAAGACTATTCAATGGCTGAAATCTTAACTTTAAATTTTTTCGAAAGGCTAATCAAGATCTTTTCTATAACCTTTTGATATGGAAAAGTCTTACTATGTAACATAATTTGAATAACCAGGTTTAGTAGTCTGCTAAAATAAGCTTTGACATACTCTGAATCTTTCTTCTTCATTAAAACAAACTCTCTTTAAGTGTAAAAAGTCTCACAACCTTAACTTTACTTATACCTTTAAAGGTTTCTTTGAGCTTATCCCATGCAACCTTAAGACTTTCTAAATCTATGATGCTGGTGAAGATGTAATCTGCCAGACCTATATGAATACAAGTTAAAGTTGTGTCTTTCTTTAATTTCTCCTCCTCATAAGCATTGATTTGAGCAATGGTGGGATTTCCTCTTAAAGCTAATGAATATTCATCAGTTTTAACCATATGCCATAGGTCTTGAGACTTCAAATAAGTCTTCATTTTGACTGACCAGATATAGTAGTGATCTCTATTGAAAATTGGAATTGCTAGAGTAGTATTGTTGCTAGAGGAAGCCATTTTAAAGCTAACAGAAAACTCTTACACAAACTCACAAGTGCTTGATTCTTATCCTTAAGTGTTTAACTTTGAAACACTTTTATAAACTAACCGCACAGACCTGAAAGACTAAAGTTCTGATACCATTTATTGAAAAACTCACAAAAAAATTTATATTTCTTAATCATTAATATAGAATTACACGACTATATAGTTTCATATAAAATTAATAATAACTAGAATGTAATAACTATAATGCATGAACATGACTTTTGATAAACTTGACCCTACAAATTTATTCATAAACTTAACTCTTAAGTATTTTAGACATTTATTAACCCCGTAGTTAATAACAAAAGACTATTTATATTTTGATATTTAATTTAAGTTTAATTTCTAATAAGTTTTCTAAGACTTACTCTTTAAACCTCACAACCTAAGTATTTTCAAGGCTTACACTCAAACCTATCCACCAAGTATTTTCAAGGCTTACACTTAAACCTCAACATAAAGTATTTTTTACAAGGTTTAACACTAACACAAGTTGATATTGATACTCACCACCTTTTTCTTACCCTAATGAAAGAGTAAAATAAAAGATTTTATCAACTATACATACCCCAACTCTTAAGAGTTTTATATACGAAGAAAATCAAAAATTGTAAAACTTGAATTTCTCATAATAAATTCTCAATAACTTATGTGTATGTTCATCAACCTCTTAAATATAGAATCAAGAGGTACTTATAATATGGAGGTTGAAAACTGGCTATTAAATATGCCAACAATGAGCTACATTCTTCTCCTTCTTCATTTAATGAAATTTTAACTTTTTTAACTTAGAGGTGTGTTCACAATCTCTGAAAATATGATCGTTGAAGTTTTGATCTAGCCATTACAAGGTCTCTAAGTTACTCGTGAGGATGCTTACAATCGTGAGGAGGACCATGAGGAGTCTTATCTTATCAAATGACATAAATTTGGTTCTTCTTTGGCTCGTTATGCTCCTCCTAATCATTACTAAGATTGTCAGGAGTCTTGGGACCTCTAAATGACTTTTTTTTTTTACTTTAATCCATTACGTATTGATCATAGCTTTGATTATAACTTAAATACACACTTAAACACACAAATTAGTTGTTCAAAATTGATAGTTAAAGTCAAAATAAAGGTTGATTAGAGATTGATCATGCAAATGGTCAATATCCACTCTTTATGCCTTATTATAAATTTCATTACTTTTATTTCATTTATGACAAAGTAAAGGGCAACTATTAGCACCCGAATTTTAGGCTAATTAAAGGATACGAAAAATCTTGTGATAATCACCGTTTTGATAATCTTATGTAAATTGTTGTTGTGAAAAAAATGACAAAAGACTATGAAATTTTTTTAAATAATCTTTAAAAATTATATTTAAAATAAATAATAAATTTTACCATTTTTCTTTTTTCAGATATTTAATTGCAATTTACCATTTTAATAAAAGATAAAAATTATTAAAAAAATAAGATAACCAAAATATAATTTTTTCATCTTATCTACCTACACTTTCACACACACGTGATTTTATTTTATCATTTTATCTTTTTTTCCTTTTTTATCTTTTTCTATTTGTTTGTTAGGATTTATTGGTTTTATTATTTTCTCCTTATCATATTAGATTTAGTTTAATTTTAAATTTTTGAAATCCCTATAAAGGCATAACTTTTAGAAAATAAAGTAAAAAAGGGTAAAGAAGAAAAACTCTTGAACTTGGTTTTTCTGTGTTTTTCTTTCTATTCTTGTAGCACCCTCCAGGTACCACATACACGTGTCCAGATTAATAAAATAAAATATGAATAATAAAATTTTTCTTAATTGAAAAGATACTTTATATATATTAAAGTATTAGTTTATACAATGTACATATAATTTACATATGTCTTTAAAAATAACATGAACTTAATACAAAATTCCAAAATGCTAATGCTCATGTGGATGGATTGAAATGTTGTCATCAAGCACATGGTTGTCCCACCTGAGCTTTCAACTATACCAAGCTTCAAGCTTTGTCCAAAATAAGTACTTCAAGCTAGGCTAATTAACCTGAAAACCACAATTTGCAAAGGAATGAGCTTGCGACTCAATAAGCAATTATTAATACAACTATACATATAGTTCTTCTCAAGAACTAATTAAGAAAAACACATAGAATACATTACAATACATCAAAATACAAGAATTTAGCATTTAGACTACGCATGGGAGTCCAAATGACAAAGGTATAAGTGAGCACTAAAATATTAAGCTCAGTTAGAGAATCTTAGAAATTGATTTTGGAAATTCTTAAAACATGAAAGTTGTAAAGGACTCTTTAACGGTTCTGTATCATTAAATCACACCTCATTTGGAGTTTGGTACCTCAAGTTATGGTCAAAACAAGTCTCTAGGACTGGCCCAAAGGGCTGGCACTCGCCACCCCACTGGCGATCGCCAGTAGGCAAGTCTGTCTACAAGGACTGGCGCTCGCCACCCATTGGCGATCTCCAGCCCGGAGCATACCATTCTCTTTCAGCCATAACTCCCTCTATAGAACTTAGATTCAAGTGATTCAAAAAGCTATGTAAAGCTAACTCAGAGGGCTACAACGTTCATGAAGACACCTAGGCCAAATTCATTTAAATAAATTGACAAAAATGCTCTTGAAGTGACTAGTGATGTCAAAGCATATGGTTTTACATCAAAACATAACAACACTTCCCACAACAATACATTTTAAATACACTCAAACTAATTCAAGAACATTGTTGGTGTCTCATATACACCAAACCTCAACATTTCAAACAATTCTCTTAATCACAACTCACATTCATCCACATTCAACACATATGCAAGTATAATGCGGTAATGCATGATTATGCAAGTTACATATCCAGATATGCCTTTCCTCACACCATTTTCTCACACTTAGCCTCATTGGATATATTCCTCACAATTCATTCTCAATCAAATGGCCATTACTGAGACTCTCTGCCCAGCTCATTCTCAGTTATCATATTCAGTGGAGGCTCTCTGCCCAGCTCAGTCTCCACTATCACACATATTCCTCACCAGTCACATCAATCAAAATGCACATGTATATATATACATACATATATATATATATATATATATATATATATACTCTTCATAATTCATTGCAACACATACTCTTATTCATAACAATTTATAAACGGAGCATAAACCGTTCGTATACCAAAAATAAACCGAAAGTATACTAAAAGTATACCAAAATCATCATTCTCATAACATATATAAAAACCATACCACATCAAGTGGCTTTCACTAATAGTACCAATATTTATCATATATGCTCAATTGACCATTTAATGGTCTCATAACCCAAATATTTATACATATATTCATAATTCTTTCTTATATCAATATAAACATACATTCATCAATCTTGCCGTCAATATAATCAAATAACTATAGTTACATGAGAGTACGTATATGTAACTATTGGATTAACAATTACTTACCTAAAGCTTCAACTCCTTCACAAAGCCAAGATTTTCCCTATTGAGTAGGGTATTTTTCTCTTCCACTTCCTACACCTAATTATTGACCAATCCAAACAAACAAACATTACAATCCATTCTAACACACAAAGTGCAATTTAATGTTCCAATTCAAAATAACCTAAATATACACACACTAATCCAAAAACCCCTAAATTGCTACCAAAGCTAGGGTTACATGTTTATAGAAAATTCCACTTAGAATCACTCAATTTAGTTGTGTGTGGAATTAATTATAGATTTTAGAATCCATTTGGCCAAAATATAATAAAGCAGAGCATCACTATGAGCTCTGAAATGTCCGGCTTAATATGACAAGCTTAACGGCAAAATTCGGCCAAGTTAAAAACATAAGAACTCTAGAGGACTCTTTAAGGTTTCCAGATCATTAAAGCTTGCTCAAATCATAGTTGTAAAACTCAAGATATGGTAAGAACAACATGACTGAAAAATAGAGTAATTCCTACCCGAATTTGCAACTAACAAAACTTAATTCAAAACAATTCAAATCACAAGAAAACTTACTAATATGACTTCAATAGGTATTAAAGACTTTCTAACCTCCCAAATTTCTAGCTCAACATGATCATAAGCTCACTAAAAATCACTCACAAGCTCCCTCTTCTTCTTCCTCACCAAATTCTCTTCAACTCTCTCACACACACACTTACAAATAATTAAATATATATATATATATATATATTAGCCAATCACACTTCTTCATTTTTTCCCCCAAAGTCTACTATAATAATTACATATTAGAGGTATATTTATCCTTTAACAAATAATAATAATAATAATAATAATAATAATAATAATAATAATAATAATAATATCTATTAATTAAATATTCACACAAATCACCAAATATCAATAAAACTCCTTAATGCCAAAAGCAAGGTTATTAAACTCGCTTTTTTACCCTAGAATCGGACGAGTGACCACAAACTCGTATCGTAAAATTGAATTGTAAAACCGTAAAATTTTAGAACACATGTTAAATAGACTTTTTTTAAAAAAATATTTACAATATATTAATGTTTCTCACATTTTTTATCATAAATTTTGCTTAAATCTAGTACTCTAGTTGAATTATTATTATACTAAATTCAATCTTCATGCTTTCTAAGCAAAAATAAATAATACAATAATTTATAAAATAAAGATAAATAATGCAAAGATAACATATGATTTCATGTTTCATGTTTCATGTTCATGACAAATGAAATTATAATGAGACATCCATGAAAAAAAAGATAAAAAAAAAATCCATGTCCATAAAAAGTAGCAACACACTAATAGTAATAGACTAATAAAAGTCATCAATACTTCTATATTGACCAAGACCATTCTCATCATCATCACTATCTTCATATTCATCACCACTATCACCTTCAAGTTCATTGTCAACAAAAGCATTGTTAGTACTTCCTTCAACATTGGCATTGTTGCTATTTACTTCCAAGTCTCTTGAAGTCTCTAATGGTTGTTCAATTTCATCACCAACACTATCATGAAACTCCATAGAATCTTCACCTTGTTGACATTCCATATCCTCTCCAATAACTTCATTTATGTCATCTTCATCTCTAATTGCACCATCTGAATCTCCACCATCTTGACTTTGTATTTCTTCAGTTATCCATTCATCATCGGATGACAAATCATCAAAGTCACAAGATTGATCATCCTTTTTAACATGCTTATTTTATAACTTCAAATTATACATCACAAATACCAAGTCATTCATTTTCTTTTGAAGCAAACGATTTCTTCTCTTTGTGTAAACCTACACAAGTCAATATAAATTTTACAGCAAACCATAAATAAAGATAAAGAATAGGAAAATCCTAGAAGTAAAAATAAGATAAAAAAAAGATGAATAATAAAAGAAAAAAGCTGTTGAAAGCATACTTTACTAACCATTTCAAAAGCACTCCAATTTCTTTCACAACCAGAAGAACTACAAGTTAAACTTAATACCCGAATAGCAAAGTTTTGTAACTTAGGACACTCGTCTCCATATGAATCCCACCATTTTGCTGGTGCTTTCTTATCCCTTGCTATCTTGGCAGCCTCTATCCTGAATAAACCTTTTGCATCCTTGAATTGCTCAAGTTGCAAGTCTATCTTGCATCTTTCATTTGAATCAGGAATCATTTTTTCTATACATTTATACAGTCCAATTTTGATATTGGCATTGACTTTAAAAGTTGGACTATAATGGTAATGAGGATTTAAATAGTAAGCTGCCGCATGCAAAGGTCTATGAAGTTGAAGTTCCCATCTTTCATCAATTATTCTTAAAATAGGTTCATAACTAGAGAAAAAAAAGAAAATGAATTCAAAATTTTTAATAAAAAATAGTAGAATAAGCAAAAAGTTGAATACAAGAAGAATTAAACATATAACAGGTAACATTGAATCAATTGCTTGGAAAAAGTGTGCACCCTTCAACTTGTGACTGCATTATGCTCTAATTCACAATTAAGGAACATTATGTCCCATAGCAATTATCTTCTCTATAAAATTAATTAAAATTGATGATCAAATTGACTAAGGACAAGCCATTACGAACCAGCTTGTTTATTAAATTCAAAATTGTACTAGTTTTTTTTTATTATTTTACAGAAATTTAAGTTGAATATTATGTAGAAAAGACATAATAACTAATTTTGAGAAAAATTATATATGTCTAAATTGTATCCACTTATGTATGCTTTTTATCTTTGATATTGTGTGATTATTTTCCAAGCAATTGATTCAATGTTTCAGGTAAAGAATTAGACATATAACAGGTAAAGAATACATAAATAAGATAAACAACCAAGAAACTTAGAGAATGAAAATTCAATTCATATTCAGCATAAAAAAGAAGCAAATGTTGATAGCCAACATTCATAATGAATTGTCAATATGAATAACACAGCAAGAGGAAAGAAAAAAGCAACACGACATTTCTTAATAAATTAATACAGGCTGTAGTGTTATCACAAGCAAAAAAAAAATATTAACATGTCAACAATTACCTATAGGCAAGGCATATCACACATTTATTCTCATAATTAACATATAACAACATAAAAAGAACATCAAACAATAGTGCATCTCCAATCAAATTGATTCAATGGACACTTTGCAATAATTTCTGACCACGCAAAAAAAAGTTCAGCCTGCAGATTACACATTGAATTAGTATCATAAGTACCTAAAACTACACTATATCCATTAAAATTAATTCCTCTATAAGTAAATTGAATAATTTTATACTCCGAATAATTTTATACTCCAAGCACAATGTTAAGATAAATAAAGCCTATGAACCATAATACATAAATAATAAATCACTAAGTACCAAATTATGCCATCAAACACTTAAAAAAACTGCACACTTAATGAGTAGAAAAAAAAAGCAAAAAACAGCAGAAAAAAAACTTATATATTTTTTTTTCACATGGTTAAAGTTTTCCTTGATCTTCTCTCTAGCACAAGCCATTTCTTCATAAATAAAACCCATAGCAGGTTTCTCCTCAGAATCCACCAATCGTAGTACTTTGATGAGAGGATGGGCAGCTTTGAGACAAGTAATAATATTTTTCCAAAACTTATTATCCAAAATAATTTGCTGAATTTTTTTCCCATCATTTATAGAGGCAAATCTACTAGACTTCCATGACTTAGAATTAAACATTGTCATTAATGCACCTTTATGCTCATTTAAACACCCCAAAGTTAAGTAAGAAGTAGCAAAATGAGTTACGGCTGGTCTAATCAAGTCTCTTTTTTTGGTGAAGTGTCTTAACATGGAAATAAGAAGGGTTCTTGAATAAATAAAAGCTGTGATCCTTCTTGCCTTCATAATCGTCACATTGTGAGCCTTCAATTTCTTTTCATAGTCCTCCAACATTAGATCAATGCAATAAGCTGCACAAGGAATCCAATAAAGCCTCTTTCTTTTTAGCATCAACATCTCTCCTGCTGCTTTGTAATTGGCAGCATTATCCGTGATCACTTGCACTACATTTTCCTCCCCTACTTTCTCTACAATATCATCTAACATCTGAAAAACTTTTTCAGGTGTTTTAGAGATGTCGAATGTGTCCTTTGATGCTAAAAATATTGTTCCCTTTAGACTATTCACTAAGAAGTTACATATGAAACGCCTCTTTTTATCTGTCCACCCATCTGACATTATTGAACATCCTGTCTTTTTCTATTCAGCTTTATATTCATTGACTAATTCCATTGTATTTGTGACTTCCTTATTCAAGTACTTCTCCCTAATTTCATGATAGGAAGGAGGTTTTAATCCACATCCATACTTCCTAACCAATTCAAGCATTTTTCCAAATTCAGGATGATTCACACAATTAAATGGAATTGCACAAACATAAAAAAATCGAGCAATTTGTTGACATACCTCTTCTCTTAGTTCCTTTTTCATCAATTGATTTATGGTAGTTTGAGTACTAGCCGTCATACTATTTCCCTTCTTAATAAATGAAACCATTGTACTTCTTTTATTTTTCTTTGAGGTAACTTGTTGCTCTTCATTCCCATCATCATCATCTGAACCACCAATATCTAAAATTTTCTTTCTTTTCTTTTCAGCAAATTCAGAATTTTTCACCACAACAGTTATAATTTGCTTCTTAACATCATCTGGAACACTTAGACAAGGTTCTACATCTTTTCGAGTGCAAGCTAGATGATGTTTAAAGCGAAAAATGCCCCACTATAAATTTTATTACAAAACTTGCATTGAACCTTTTTTGAGTTCTTATCCACATCTACACCATACTGCCAATCTATATCAGATCTATTTCCCATTGCATTTTTTCTTTTCCCTTGAGCTTTTGAAGGACCAGAAGTCCACAACAATCAATAACAGAACTATAAAAGTAAAGTAGTAGCAACAAGATTCCTTAGAAAGCAGCAGCCACAGACACAACCAGTATGAAATCAGCAGCCATAAACACAACCAAACTCATTAAAGAGAATTAAATAAAAAAATAACAGTAGTATGCCAACATCTATAATAGCATCAGAATTCAGAAGGCATATGTATAACAGTGTGGGATGAGATTTCACTAGTTATGGCTAGATTTTTGATTTAAATCAAAAAATAATAGTAGTATGCTTGATTTATTGGCAAACTCATAACTTTATTGGCACAACAGTAAATACAGTCACACTGTCATAGTATTAAAAGGAGATGTAACTTTAAGTTGAAAAATAAGGACATGTTGATATTGGGCAGATTAATACTACCATTAGCAAATCTTGCAATTTCAATAACAAGGGAGCTTTCCTCAGGAGAGCCATCAATGACCCTTAAAGTAGTGAGCACTCTCAGTCTCAAAAACTAATTTAAAACAGATTCAATTATTGCTTTGTCACACAGCATAAAATGAACACCATAATCTCCAATCTTACTATCAAATAATTACACCCAAAAGCAAGAATCGAATATACCAAATTAATGATGCACCGTACTAAAAAATAAAACTCCGGTAAATCAAAATAAAAAAAATACAAAATTAGAAAATATCATCACCTTAGCCTTCCAGAATGGCTCCAAGAGACCAATAAATGGTTTTGTTCTGCGGCACCGGCACTATCGACTTCTGCTCCTTGGTATCTTTTTCTAGTGAGTGGTTATTTTATTGACACTAACACAATCGAGATTTCACACTGTTATTAGGCGTGAGAGTGTTTTTAGAAATGTAAGTCTGAGACTCTGAGAGATGACGAAGATCGAGAAGATGCATGAAGAGTGAAGACTGAAGAGATGCACGAAGATTGGTTCACTTCTTAGAGATGAGGCATGAGAGGGCTCTTGAATTAATACTTAAGAGTGAAGACTGAAGAAAAAATCAGAGTGTAGTGGTGAGTAGAGACGATGAAAGGCACAATGGTGAGTAGAGAAGATGAAAGGCACAAAATCCCTAATCAGAGTGTAGTGGTGAGTAGTGACGGTGGATTATTAGGGATTGATTATTTTATTTTTTTGGGCTCAATTGAAAAGGCTGGATCTTTTTTTTTTGGGCTTCAGAAGTCCATAAAAAGAACAAGTTCTGATTCATATTATGAACCATTAGTAAACTCAGCTCTAAACTCACTTTTTTACTGAGTTTAACGATTTCACATGCGAGTTTACATGATTTTACACAAAATCGATTTTGTATACGCGTTAACACGTTTGATGGCTTTTGACTCGTAAAATCATAAACTCGTGCGAGTTGACTCGCGAGTTTAATAACAATGGCCAAAAGCATATTGCACAATACTCCTCTTAACTTTATATTGCTACATCTAACTCCAAGCTTACCTTTCAATTTGATCACTCTCTACGCTTATACCTATGCTTAAACTTAAATGAAGTCTACCAATTCTTATGCATAAAATGCAATATGCACGTCACTCACACGTGTGCTAAAGGGCGGGTGTTACATTTCTCCCCCCATAAAAGAATTTTGTCCCCGAAATTATTAACTACTCACCATCTTCCGGAAACAAATGAGGATATTTCTGTTTCATCTGTTCTTCTACTTCCCATGTGGCTTCGTTCAGTGAATGGTGGCTCCACTTTACCTTTACTATCAGAATCTCCTTATTTCTCAATTGCTTCACCTTCCGATCAAGTATCTCAATTGGTTCTTCCATATAGGTTAACTTCTCGGAGATTTCAATTTTTGGCTCTTGTATAACGTGACTAGGGTCTGATCGATATCGCCGTAGCATCGACACATGGAATACATCATGAATGGATGACAATTCTCTTGGAAGAGCCAATCTATAGGCTAGTGGTCCAATCCTCTCAAGGATTTCATATGGTCCAACATACCTTGGACTCAGTTTCCCGTGCTTGCCAAACCGTAAAATTCCCTTCCATGGT
>CATIWO010222417.1:0-27685 GCA_949673435.1 Macaranga tanarius
AAAATTTATTTTTTAATAATATTTTACTCTAATAACAATAATATTATTATTATTGTTTACAAAAACTATTGTATTCAAAAAAAAGTTTCATACATTGTTAGCTCTGCATGGCTTGCCATATATGCAGAGCCAATAATATAATTTAAAAAAATGGTACAGCCATTAAAAAAAAAAAATTTGGTTGGCTCTGCATGGTGCAGAGCCTTTTTCCGCAAAAAAAAAAAAAAAAAAAAAAATTTTGGTTGGCTCTGCATGGTGGTGCAGAGCCAAGGGCAAAACGCTACTTAAGTAGCGTTTTGCCCCCTCAAAAAAAAAAAAAAAATTGGTTGGAGGGCAAAACGCTACTTTAAGTAGCGTTTTGCCCCCTCCCCTCAAAAAAAAAAAAAAAAATTTTGGGCAAAACGCTACTTGAAGAAGCGTTTTGCCATTTGAAAAAAAAAATTTAAAAACGCTACTCTGAGTAGCGTTTTGACAGAGGAAAATTTTGATCCCTTCTCTAAACGCTACTTCAACTAGCGTTTTTGTTTTTCATCTACAGAAAAACACCCTAAAACGGTAAATTGTTTTAGATTTACCATAATTTGAGAAATAAAAATTTAAACTACCCTAAATTGGTAAATGTCCCGGGATTCCCCTGACTAGGTAAAAGAGCATGTAAATTTGGGTCAATATCAAATTAATCACCCTTTTCTTTAACTATTTGCTCTACATGCATCCAAAAAATTGATAAGAACATATCAAACACCATGATAATAGCATATAAATTCAAACAAATGAAATAAAAAAAAAAAAAGCTTTCTTGTGTTTCCCCAGACCCAGTGCATTCCTATTCCAAGAGAAGTACCAAGCGCCGAAAAAACAAGTCTCTAATTAGTTGCTAATAGCAAAAGCCATAAGAAGAAAAATCAAATTTAGAAATTTGACATCTTTATTCTTTTGCCCCATAAAAATCATTATATACCCAAAACCTTTAAAGTCCAATTAATCTTACTTTATATAACAAACACACTTATGGAATCAAATGTAGAATGGCGATATAAGATAATACTCCGCCTATCTATTTCGACTTACGAAATTAACAAAAAAATATATGATAAAATTACCAAGATCAAATAGAGATATTAAGGAAAAAGAGAGAGGGAAGGAGATGGATTTTACTCAGCAGAGAGACGAGAGGATTGATGGAAATCTGATATAAACTTCAAGAACTCTTGAAGCAGTGCAGAGAATTCTACTTCTGCTGCTGAAATAAAATGAAGGAGTTTTTGTAAAAAATGAAAGTCTTCTTCTTACATACTTTCATTGATAACATATATAAATATTACAATGATCAAGTAGCCATATACCAGCCACCTATACAAAAGATTTGGTTTTCTTTTTTAGAACATAATTCTGAAATTAAGGAGTTTAATTTGACTAAAATAATTAAAATTCATTGTAGCTACAAAATATCTTCAAACTTATAGCTATATTTACTTTTCATACAAAAAATAAAATAAACTTGTTCAATTACAATTTCATGCTCCAACACTCCTCCTTGAGATTGGAATTGAACTCGAAAAAGGTCTTTAGTCTGGTTTCTTGGACTTTGATCTTCAGCTCTGCTTTCTTTCTTTTTTAACATCTGCAATTATTTTTCTGAGCTAGAAACTCCTCATTCATGTGAAGTCTCCTTCAAGAAAAACATTTCTTTGTATTCTTCAATTGTGGCTCATAGCCATTGAACAACACTTTCATTTTCAGTCATGGACATGTTGGTCCTTTTCACAAGTTCAGTTTAGAGACTTGTTGGCCTTTTTCAAACATTTTTTTTTAAAAAAAATTTTGGACACACCCATATCCTTCAACAAGAGTTTTCTTCAGCAACTTGCAGTTTTAAGACATGCTGAGGTCTTTCATGGAAGATTTCAATTAATGGACTTGAACATCCCTTGTAAATTTTATGAACTTGCAGTTTTGGGACATGCCGAGGACCTTGATTATAAAATCTTGGTTAGTTTAAGGACTTTACCAGGTCCATTTTAGGTAGTTTTTGTACATACCGAGGTCCTTAATTATAAAATCTTAGTTAGTTTAAGGACTTTACTAGGTCCATTTTAGGTAGTTTTCGGACATGCCAAGATCCTTTTGAAACTTTAAAATTTTGTTTACAGTTTAATGACATGTAGGTCTGAGATTTTCTTTCTTTCTTTACAGTTTTGAGACTTGCAAGTCTGAAATTTATATAGAAACAAAGTTGAAATATTTTACCACATAGGGCAATTCAAAATCTGTAGAGAAACTCCAAAGTAGTGTAGCAAAAAACTGAAATGAAATTTTTTTCTTCTTCTTCATGGTTGATGGCCCTTGCTTGAACCACACAACCCTTAAGATCAGGAAGCTCTGATATCACTGTTGGAAATCTGATATGAGCTTCAAGAACTCTTGAAGCAGTGCAGAGAATTCTGCGTCTGCTGCTGAAATAAAATGAAGCAGTTTTTGTAAAAAATGAAAGTCTTCTTCTTACATGCTTTCATTGATAACATATATAAATATTACAATGATCAAGTAGCCATCTACTAGCCACCTATACAAAAGATTTGGTTTTCTTTTTCAGGACATAATCCTGAAATTAAGGAGTCTAGTTTGACTAAGATAATTAAAATTCATTGCAGCTACAAAATATCTTAAAACTTATAGCTATATTTACTTTTCATACAAAAAATAAAATAAACTTGTTCAATTACAATTTCATACTCCAACAAGAATTAGACGATGTCCAAAAGCATGAGCTGCATTTTGACAGCGATGGGGTACGCGGGTAAATATTTTAGTTGGTGTGGGATGCACGAATAATTTCAGAAAAATTGAAAATTTTAAGTAATAAAAATATAAAATTGGATAGTTTTCTATAAAAAATGAAAACTCTAATTTTCTAAGAAAACTAAAGTTAGAAAACAGAACAATTTTCTATAAGTAAACAACCCTTAAGTTTTTTAACCCATTACTCCAAACAAGACAGGCTAGTGCCTCCTGCCACCTTCCTCATTCTTGAGTTGCGCCTGCTTTCAAGCAAGCCATAAAGGACCCTGTTATTCTCTATGGGCCGCCTTAATTCCAAACTAATGTCCATGCTGTATCAGACTGGACAAATTTAGCAATTTCATCAATTAACAGGAAAACGGGTACACAGGAAAACGGGTACGCAAGGATGAAGAAACTTGAAAACAAATACGATAAATGAGATTTTTTTTTTAAAGAAAATATAGAAAATATAGAAAATAAAAATATTTGAAAAATATGTGAATATTAAAAATATAGAGTATGTAAATAAATATTTAAATATATATATATATATATATATATATATTATATTTATATTTAAATATTGAAAATTATTCATTGCTATCAATTAATAATATATTTATAAATTATTTTATTTAATTAAGAAAAATATAGAATTTTTTTGTTATAAAAATTTTAAAAACATGTTTTTCAAGTTAGAAATTGTTAGAAAAATGTTTGATAATGAAAATTAGAATAACAAAACAACAAATTAATACAACACAAATATAAAAGTACTATAATTTAAATAAAAAAAAGATAATGATATGAAAACTTCTCTAAAATTAGGTTTGAAACACGATTAATGATCGCTTTCCTAAAAGTGAGATTTGCTCCCCACTCCTTTTTTGCTTCAATTTTTTTTTTTTTTTTTTTACTTCAATGGATATAACAAATATCTTTCTTTTGTTGTTTTTCTTTGTAAAATTTTTTTTTTCTAATATATATATATATATATATATATATATATAATTTTCTATTTCTAATACCATATATATATATATATATATATATGTATATATGTAAGTTGGTTATCATATAAAAAGGCATAACATTTCAAAGCAACATAACTATTAAATATAAAAATTTAATTTATTTGAAAAAAATATTCCAAAGTGTTTTTAAATTGGAAATATGTTTTGTAATTTTTCAAATTTACAAAAATAAATGTCAAAAAATTTTCTAAAATTTTTGATACAAAATTTTTTAGGTTAAGTATAAAAAAGTACCATGTGGTCAGACACATTTTCACATGAACGCTACTGGTTTTTTTTGTGATATTTAGAAGAATATGATTTTATTTTATAACACTTTAATATCCTATTAACTAATATCATTATTATTTGATGATAAAATTTTAATATAACACTCCATTTTAATAATAAAAATATTATACATGTAATTTATCATCAATATAACTGTTTATATATTTTCAAATATATTATAAATTCATTTTAAAAGTTATTTCTTTTTACTCCTAATAAAGTTAAAAATACATCTTATTTTAATATGTTATGCATTTATTTTAGTTAGTTGGATGCCATACTACTTAATAAATAATTTTACTATTAAAAATCCATATTATTTTAATATTACATCATATATTTTTAATAATATTACTTAATATAGTACTACAATATAAGTAAAATCAAACCATAGACCCTGAAATATTATGAAAAATATCACATTTCTCTAAATAAAAAACATCAAACCACAAGGTATTTTATTGTACTTTTTCCAAAAATTTTTGTAACACGGGATACATTGTTATGTGGCGAACCATTGCTGAGCTTTACCAAATTCACACCATATTTTTCAAAGTAACTTGATTAGCATTAGAACATTCAAGCAAGTCATATTTCTTAAGCCAACTGCCCCCGATTTGGCACACACATCTTTTCTCAATTTACAAAATTAATTCCTTTAGCATCATTACTTCGAATTGAAATGAAAGATCAACATAACTTTAAAAAAATTATGACACAAACTCGTGAATAATTCCTTGTACGACATAAATAGAAAGTGTTAAGACAACAAAATTTGATAATGTTAAACAACCAGCTAATGAGAGTTTGGAAGTATTCTGTAAGGACAATTAATGTCTAATTTTGTCCACAATCTCATCATATCATGTGGCCTTATTAACCAATTAGTGGAGAATTGGCATCCACAAATACTTGCTAAAGACAATGTGAAGACCGGCTCGTCCACCAACCTTTTAGCAACCTCCCTAGCTAGTTACATTTTTAGGCATAAATAATTGAGTTTTAGCATCATTAATCCTTTGATCTAATGCACCATTTTTAAACATAAGTTGGAAATGTGTTTGTAAAATTTCAAATTGGTCTCTTTATAGACAAAATTAAACAAAAACAAGAACAATGAAATAAGGATTCAATTATGTCAATTGAATAGCTTAAAGAAATAATAATCAACATCTCTACAATAGCTCCTCCAAGCTTATTATTGATTGAATAACACTGGCATCATTTATTGGGGTTTCGTGTTACAAACATACAGAACAAATAAAAATTTAAACACTCAAAACCCTCACAGGATCCATGTAATTTGGTTAAATTAATAAAATGGTTCTAAAATCTCATCAAGACGATCACAAGGCAAGACTGTTAGAATGATGGGAGGGAGTTCACTCCAGTGACACCATACCTTGAGCTTTTTGTTTGTTCTATCGGATTAAGACGTTGCTGTTGGAGCCACGTCCTGTATCGGTATCCACACAAACTGGATTCCTAAAGCAGTGCTGGTGTACTAGCACTTTTCTCACAATTTTTCACTCTATGTTTTTTTTCTCAAAATATGAATGAATATTGGAATAGAAACCCTACAGAAAAAGATGTATATATATATACATCATTTAGGGTTTTACTAGCCTCTCATTTACCAAAACAGTTTTGGTATATCAATATTCACTTTCCTATAAAAGGATTTTATTTATATACCAAAAACCTTTTTTTGATATATATATAAATACAATGTCCTTTTAAAGGATTAAATTCAAAATTAAATTTAGTTATGGTAACTATTACATTAAATAAATCACACACACACACACATACATATATATATACAAAGAGAGAAAACTACCTTATTGGGCACATATACCCAATATCCGTTTTGGGCCTGTTCTAAATGTGGAACCCTGTAGGTTCACACAACGTTGGTAGTGGGTCTGAAATCTCATTTCTGGCCCACAAGTTATAAGTGGTCCCTAATAAGATATTATGACTACTCAGTTCATGTGAAGGTCGGTAATCCGACATAACTTATTCCACAATAAATATTACAGTCCTTTTATCACACGATATCTTCAATTAAACTTAAGACATTTTTTATATCATCCTTATATAATTCAATCACATTATTTCTTGATCTTAAGTAGACTGAAATTGATAATCCTTTATCAATTAATTTTAGCATGACTATGCATTTTTATTCAATCTAACTTATTGAGGGGCCCGTGGATATCTTTCTCATTATTAGTGAGGGATAAATTCTTTCTTGATCACTCATATTCCTCATATGATTCATTATATATTCAACAACAATCTATTATATTATTCTGTTAAAGACAACATTAGAATGTGTTAAAATATAGAACTCATCATATAGGACTTTATGATGATCTCAAGTCAGAGGACTATAATAATATCATTGTGATGAGAATAACTTATGACAATTATCCATGTAGTATTCTTATAGCGAGTCAATCCAGTACATCCTATGTACCTATGATTTAACTTAGTACATTATATATATGATCAGTAAAATATGATCATCAGTCAATCTCATACTAGTTTTCGTTCATTATTCTTTCATAATAATGACTGACTAGGGATAATTTAAAATATAATGCATTTTTCATGTAAGAGTTTTACTATCAAATCACATACTTAATGATCTTAGATAGAATTAACTATTTATGAAATTTAAGGGAGTCAAAATAATAAAAAAAGAGTCTTTTTATTAATAGAATGGAAAATGATAAAGTCATAATATGACTATAATACAATTGGCCTAGGGCACATCACTAACATCATTGCCTTTCTTTTCACTCACAATCAAATTTTATTCTAGAAAAAAATTGTTATGTTCTCTCGTTTTGACATTTAGCCAAACTTACTCTTAGATGTTGCTGCATTGTGAAACGATTAGAGTAAACAAACAAACACAAAAAATAATGGTAAAAAATAAAAAAGTAACAAAACATACAAAAGATTTATGTGAAAAACCCCATGACAAAGAAATACCACAAGCAGAGGAGGAGGAATTTCACTATGTTGAAAAAGAGTGTACAAAGCAGTAGTAGGGCAATTATAACAAAGAAGAATAATCCAACTAACTGACACTAATTTGATAAAAATTTATTATAAGTCAAGTGGAGGCAAAATAGGAGAAAAAATAGTTTTCCAATTAAAAATGCTCATCTTGCATACTACACAGTTGTGTCTCGATCTGTGTGCCACCTCTCTTACAGAACATAAACGTGTTCCTGCCTGTGTTCCTTTTGAAAACAAAAAATGCCTTTAAACATGGATTGAGACATGAGTGTGTCTCAAAACATGTTTCTCTTAAGTCCAAAATGTACATCTCAACATAATCACCTATACAGCTATGTGGCTTTTAAAATTATATTATCATTAAGAATAACGGTCCCCTAATTTATGTAAACACATCTTTTCCCAATTTATAAGACTAATTCCTTTAGCATCATTACTTTGAACTGAAATGAAAGATCATAACTTAAAAAAAATTTCACGACACAAACTTATGGATGATTTTATGAACTGCATAGCATAAATAAGAAGTTTTAGGACAATAAAATTTGATAATTTTAAACAACCAACTAATGATTGCTTGGAAGTATTCTTTAAGGACAACTGATGTCTAATCTTGTCCATAATTTTACCATATATTACCTTATTAACCAAAGAGTGTGAAATTGGCATCCACAAATACTTGCCAAAGACAATGTAAATACCAGCTCATCCACTAAACTTCTAGCGGCTTCTCCCTAGCTATTTACATTTATAAGCACAAATAATTAAGTTTTGGTGCCATTAATCCTTTAATTTAGTGGACTAAAAAAATGATCTAATGCAACATTTTTTAACATAAGTTGGAAATATAGTTTTAAATTTTCAAATTTGTCTCTTGATAGATAAAATTAAAATAAATAAGAAAAATGAAATAAAGATCCAAGTATGTCAATTGTATAGCTTAAAGAAAGATTAATTAACATTTGTACAAGAGTTCCTCCAAGCCTATCATTGCTTGAATGACATTGGCATCATTACCTTTCTCTTCGTTCATAATCAAATTTTCTTCTAGAAGAAATCATCATGTTCTCTCGTTTTGACATGTTGCTAAACTCACTCTCAGATTTTGTTGAGTTTTGATAGTAATTAGAGTAAACAAACAAAAAAAATAATGATAAATAATAAATAAGAAACAAAGCATACAAAAATTTACATGAAAAATTTTATGACAAAGAAACACCACTGGCAGAGAAGCATGAATTTCACAATGTTGAAAAAAAAGTGTACAAAGGAGTGTTAGAGTGGTATAGCAACAAAAAATAATCCAATTAACTAGTCCTAATTTGTTACAAATTTATATATAAGTCGAGTTAAGACAAAACTGGAGAATAAATAGCTTTCCAATTAAAAAAATCCATCCTGTACACAATATAGTCATGTCTCGGCCTTATACCACCTCTCGTATCGAACATAATCGTGTTCGTAGTGTTCTTTTTGAAAATAGAAACTGTCTTCAAATACAGGTTGATACACGGGTGTGTCTTACGCCGTATTTCTCTTGGGGTTAAAAATGCATATCTTAACAAGCTTAACTACATTATCGTGTAGTATGGAATACGACCGTGTGGTCTTCGAAATTGGATTGTCATGAATAGTAATGGTCCCCTAATTTGGGCAAACATATCTTTTTTAACTCATGAAACTTATTCCTTTAACATCATTACTTTGAGTCAAAACAAAAGATCGACATAAATTAAAAAAATTTATGACACAAACTCATGGATAATTTTGTGAACTACAAAGCATAAATATGAAGTGTTAGAATAACAAAATTTGATAATGTTAAACAATTGGCTAATAAGAGTTTGAAAGTATTTTATAAGGACAACTGATACCTAGTCTTGTCCATAATCTCACCATATATGGCCTTATTGACTAAAAAGTGTAGGATTGATATCTACAAATGCTTGCTAAAGATAATATAAAGATGAGCTCATCCACCAAACTTCTAGCAACCTCCTTAGCTAGTTGTATGTTTAGGTACAAATAATTGAGTTTTAGCACCATTAATCCTTTAATCTGATGCACTAAAAAAATGGTCTAATGCACCATTTTTAAACATAAGTTGGAAACAAAGTAAGAATTTATTTATTATTTAGAAGATTGGTTGGAAGACTGATTTATCTTACTGTCACAAGACCAAATAGAGTCTATTTAGTCCAAATAAAAATTTAATTCATGCATAAGCCTCAAAAACCTCATTGGGATACTGCCATTTGGGTACTCAAATACATCAAAGGTACTCATGGACAAGGCTTGTTATTGCCCTGCACTAATAATTTAGCCTTAAAGGTCTTTTATGATTCAGATTGGGCAAGTTATCGTACTACACAAAGATCAGTTACAAGATACTACATTTTCCTTGGGAATTCTCTAGTCTCATGGAAATTAAAGAAATAAGAAAATGTCTTTAAAACATATGCAGAAGCTGAATATCAGGCTATGGCTAATGCTTGTTTGGAGTTAACATGGTTGCGGTACATACTATAAGTTTAAAAGTTCCACAAACATCTCTTGCACCATTGTTCAGTAAAAATCAAATAACATTACACATTGCATCAAATCCTATTTTTCATGAACATATGAAACACATCAAGATAGATTGCCATATAGTTCGACAAAAGTTACTAGCTGGAATAATCAGTCCATTGCATATACCTACATGTTTTTAACTAGCAGATATTTTTACAAAAGCTTTGGGGAAAGAACAGTTTGTGACATTGTGCGACAAATTGGGACTTCATAATATTCACTCTCCAACTTGAGGGGGTGTTTGGTTAAAAATCTGCAAGTATACAGAATCGACAAGTAGTACTAAAGATATCATTCCCACAGAGATTTCAATCTATCTACCAATTAATATATTTCTAATTATTTAAAGCTTTCAATTGTAATGGTCAATTTTAACTATAATTAACTAAAACTGAAATAAAAATAGAGATCTTAATTGTGAATTCAGTTAACCAAATCTAAAACAAACATTAGGAAATTAATTCACCTCACACTCATTAGCCAAATCTCTTCCCTTAATTCAATTATTCGTACAAATCCTGAGTTATCTAATATCATAATTACTTTTTTCAAAGTTAATTAATCTACTCTATAATCTTTAACCAAGATTATGCAACTCAACTCTCGTTGTAATTACAAACCCTAATCAACCTAATCACAAAGTTTAATCTCCACTCTTAAGGAATTAAATCAATTCAATTTATCTCTAACAATGAATCAACTTAATTTATGTTTATAGTTCCATCAAAATTATCATCTCTCAATTCATAATTCCAATTATAATCATGTCAATGCTGGCCAAACATAAACAATCATTAATCTCAATAAACACAATTTTGCATGAATAAAAGAATTTATCGGAAAAGAAAATTTAACTAATTCATGTTCAGATCCTTAATCCTCTAATGAATAAAAACCTAGCCTAGCATAATAAAACTAAACTCTAAATATAAGTAAAATAAATTCATCACCAATTACAATAATTAAGAAGAAGAATAAGAAATTCAATCTTTTGATATCTTAAATCTTCAATCTCCAATATTGATCCTCAATAATGCCCTAAAGGTCCTCCTTTTTCTGTCAAAAGATAATTTCCTTCATGTTCTTTTATTCCTTTTATAGTTCCCCTTCAATTTCCTCTAGATTAGGGTTTAAAGAAGTCAATCTAATCATGTCTCTTCCGCACACACGGTCATGTTGCTGTCCAACACGCCCGTATCTTCCTTGTATGCAACATCCGGATACCTACATGGCCATGTCCCGAGCCGTGTCTCAAGTATGCAAAATCAACAGCACACCACATGGCCTGACACACGGGCATGTCCTGACCCATGTTCAGGGTATCCAAATCTTCCAGCAGCATACACGGGTAGACACACAGCCGTGTTGTTGCCAGTGTTCATAATAACTTCAAAAATTGACTTCATTTGCTTTTAATCTTTGATTAATCCACATCCAACCTTGATTAATGACCTATAAATACAAATTAAACATAAATAACCTATCTAAACACAAATTAACACAATTAATCACAAAATTAACATAAATTTTGTACCTAAAACATAATAAAATATACCCTAATCAAATTTCTCCACACTTAAGCATTTGTTTGTCCTCAAGCAAAATTAATCAACATCTCATCACTAATATGAACAAAACTCAAAAAACCATTTTCACTTGCACATTTAACACATTCTCCAGTTAATATGTACCTTATAACTTAAAAACCTAAACAATAACTCAAAAATTAAAAGATTCAACAAATTACCAAGTGAAGAGCTATCCCCTTAATTACAACCAAAAATTTCATAAATTAACATCTAAATGGTGCCAACCACTAATCTGATCATATACTTTACTTTTTTTCTTTCATGAGTGTGTTTTACTCTCCATCTCAATCCTCATTCATTATTTTTCTCAAAGTCATTTTCAATTTTACTGCATTATTTTAGTGAATGCATTTAATGCTCCATTTCACCAAATTACAACCAAAAATTACTATTTTGTAAAAACTAAGCAAGTGCGTGTAACGCTCCATCTTGCCTAAAAACATGATCAATAAAATTAAACATTAACTTATGAGTCTCAATCATAACTAAGAGGAATTAGCATTAAGTTCATTAAACATAAAAAATTCCTTAATCCTCAAATTATCACCTAAGTTTAAAAATCACAAGCTACACATTAATTGGAGCATATATCAATTATACAAGAAAACTAAATCATTTGAATGAAGTTCATCAAAATGATAAGCACAATCAAATACTTAAGCATGAAATCCTAAACACAAACTAATCACAAACTAATTAAACTAACAAAAATTAAAAATTTTCAAAATACTCCCCCCACACTTAACTAACACATTGTCCCCAATGTGCAAAAGAAATAACAGAGGTTAAAAGAGTGAGTACTCCCCTAATTATAAGCGTAAGATTAAAGCAATAATGCGAAGGTGGAAAAATTGAATCAAACAAAAACTGAAACAAAAATAAAAACAACAAACAAAATAATAAAAGTACACGAAAATAAATCTAAAACAGAAAATTAAAAATATAAAAGAAAAAAAAACAAACGATCAGTCATCAAGATCATCATCATCATCTTCACCATCATCCTCCTCATCCTCCTCTACTGTAGTAGCCGCATCAATATCAGCCTCCAAATCTGCATCATCAGGCTGTGGGGCAAAAGATGTCTGAGGCTCCATGGACTCTGAAGTGGTAGAAAAAAATGCAGTTGGAGTAGGAGACATCTGTGGAGGGTCCATACCCCTCTCAAGCATCAACATCATCATGCACTGCTGCTGCCAGTCAAGCTGTGAATGGATATGACGGAGCATGGTCTCATGTCGTCTCTTGGCGCTGCTGCGCTGCCTCAATACTTGCCAAGACATCAGCAGGATGAACTAGAGGAATATCTAGTATAGGAATGTCAGAAACAGGAGAATTCTGGCCCTCAGCTACCTCGGGTACCGGTGGTGCATCTATCAAGAAATACTCATCACCCCTCTTCTCTACCAAATGCATCGACCGGAATGTGTCCATACCAATAGCAATCATATACCTATACCGAGTCAATCCTGTCAATGCATTGAATACTCCTAGGTTCTTCACCAACCTAGTAACATAGCTACCACTATAAAGTGCACCTCTCGACTTATTTGACATAGTGTCAAAAGAAGTCACAAATCCATAAGTGAGATTGCACGTACCTATGCGTACTAAAATATGTAAGTAAAAATAGTCCCGTACAGTTACAACCCCCGTACTCTCACATCATCCACAAATCGAATGGGCAATAATCCTATGCAACATACGTAATACAGGAGAAGCAAGGCACATACTCTTCGATCAAGTTGGCTCATAATGATCCTGAAACTCAGGTCGAGCATGCAAATGCCAAAAAGCTCTCGCCTGTGAACTAAAACCATGCGATGTGAAGTTTTGGTATAACTCCGTATTAATAAATGTCTCTCTATACAACCCTAATGCTATCCCAAGCTCAGATATAGAAAAAGAAAATTATTTCCCCCCTAATCGAAAAGTGATAACATCCGATCTAAAATAATCTATACCCTTATTGTACATAGCAAAGGAAGCAAGAAACTCAATAAATAATTATGTATAGCATGGTTCTCTAATTTCCAACATTTCTTTCCACCCATCACCATTCACAAGTCTCTTTATCTCAAGCCATAATCCTAGTGTCTCTAAGTCCGATTGACTAGGATACCGATTAGATTCAATAGGAAGAGATAACAACGTGTGTACCTTGACTTGTGTGCGTTTATTGGTGAACTGGAGGAGAGGATGAAGGTTGGCAGCGTCAGATGATAAAGAAGCAGCCTGAGGTGGTGGGTTCGCTTGTGGTACGCTCAATGGAGGCACCGGATGTCGCCTAACTGGTGGGCGATCCCTCTGAGCCCTCATTTTTATGCGTTTGGCTAGAGGAGATGACATAGGTAAGGGAAATCGGTGATAGAGAGATGAAAATGAAAAGAAATTGACTAGGTATGGCCGGAATCTTGGTCAGAATTACAATTTCAGCGGTGGAGGAGAAAGAAAATGACAAGAAATTAAACGGGTGTAAAGAATAATTTTTAAAATCCCTAACTGTTCACTTATAATACCAGTCAATACACAGGCATGTTGTTTCAACACGGGCGTGTCTCGCATAAATTAGGGATTTTTGACATTTACACGGCTCGAAACACAGGCGTGTCAATGCCCGTGTATCCTTCTGCTAATTTTTTATTAATGCAACACGGGTGTCAATACGGGCATGTTTTAGACCGTGTGTTAGTTTTGGAATTATGAAACACGGGCGTGTCTCTTCCCGTGTTGCCACTCTTTGCGCATATTGCTTGATTTCTTCGTTACTCTATCTTTCTCTTCATTGGTGAACCTGAAACAAAAATAAAAATACCAAAATCAAAGCATCTATCCTAGGAAATCAAACTTAAAGAAATAAAAATTGTATAAAAATATAAAAGAAATTGGGTTACCTCCCAATAAGCACTAATTTAAGGTACCTAGCTTTACCCTAACACATCAAAGCTACTTGGGATTAGAATTAGCATCAAAGGAAATATTTTCCTTCTCCTTTGCCCATAAACCTCCATAATAGGCTTTATATCATTGTCCATTCACCTTGAAACGCTCACCTTTATCATTTTCAAGCTCAATTGCACTATGAGGGAATGTTTGCATCACTTGGAATGGTCCACTCCATCTAGACTTCAATTTTTCTAGAAATAAACGAAGACGTGAGTTAAACAACAATACTAAATCACCAACCTGAAAGTCCTTCATAATATGTGCATCATGCCATTTCTTAGTCTTTTTCTTAAAAAGTTTCGCATTCTCATAAGATTAGAGGTGGATTTCATCTAACTCATTGAGTTGTAGCAGCCTCCTCTCTCCCATGGACTTCAAATCAAAATTCAGTTTCTTAATAGCCTAATATGCTCAATGTTCTAATTCAACAGGTAGATGACACACCTTTCCAAACACCAACCTAAATGGTGACATACCAATTGGTGTTTTGAATGCTGTACGATAAGCCCACAATGTGTCATCCAATTTTGTAGCCCAATCCTTCTTTGAACCACTAACTATCTTCTCTAGAATCTTCTTAAGCTCACGATTCGTTACCTCCACTTGTCCACTTGTTTGAGGGTGATAAGGTGTTACAATTTTATGATGAACACCATATTTCTTCAACAAAGCCTCAAACTGTCTATTATAAAAATGTGACCCCCCATCACTAATAATAGCACGTGGTACTCCAAATCTTGTGAATATCTTCTTTAGGAACTTAAGCACTACCTTTGCATCATTTGTAGGTGTTGCCAAAGCTTCTGCCCATTTAGACATATAATCCACACCCATAAGTATGTATTGGTTCCTAAAAGAAGATGGAAAAGGTCCTATAAAGTCTATCCCCCATACATCAAAGATCTCCACCTCTAGAATTTAAGTGAGAGGTAATTCATGTCGTTTTGACATGTTCCCAATACGTTGACATCGGTCACAATATAGGACAAACTCCCTTACATCATTAAATAGTGTTGGCCAGAAGAAACCACTCTCCAACACCTTTGCACCTGTTTTGGATGCTCCATAGTGTCCTCCATAACTTGACCCATGGCAATGTGTTAGTACCTCTAATACCTCTGTGTCTGGAATGCACCTCCTAATCATACCATCTCCACATATTTTGTAGAGATAAGGATCCTCCCATAGGTATTGCCTCACCTCATACATGAGCCTTTTCCTTTGTTGGTGTGTTATGCCTTTCGGTAGCACCCCTCCAACCAAATAATTGGCAATGTCAACATACCAAGGGGTTGCTATGTGGTGTAGTGCCAAAATGAATTCATCCGGGAAACTATCTCCAATAGGCTTTAGTGCACTCTCCTTCTCCTTTTCTAGACATGATAAATGGTCTGCCACTAAGTTCTCTGAGCCTTTCTTATCCTTGATCTCAAGGTCAAATTCCTACAACAATAAAACCCATTTCATCAGTCTCGGTTTGGCATCCTTTTTAGTAAGTAGATGTCAAATGGCAGAATGGTCTGTGTAGATGAGAATTTTTGACCCTAAGAGGTAGGAACAAAATTTTTCTACAGCAAAAACCACCGCTAGCATCTCCTTTTCTGTGGCAATATAGTTGAGTTGAGCCTTAGATAATGTGCGACTAGCATAGTAGATCACATGTAGATGGTTGTCCTTCTTTTTCCCTAGAACAGCTCCAATGGTATAGTCACTAGCATCACACATTATCTCAAAGGGTAGGGACCAATCCGGAGGTGTAATAATTGGCACCGATACCAATGCCTTCTTTAATCTGTTAAAATCACTTAAACACGCATCATCGAAGACAAATGGCACATCCTTAATCAATAAGTTAGTCAAAGGTTTGGCAATTAGTGAGAAATCCTTGATAAAACAACGGTAAAAACCAGCATGCCCTAAAAAACTTCTAACTCCCTTAAGTGATATAGGTGGTGGCAACTTTTTAATAATCTCTGTCTTGGCTCAATCCACTTCGATTCCCTTGCTAGAAATTCTGTGACCTAAGACTATCCCTTCTTCTACCATAAAATGGCATTTTTTTCAATTGAGCAAAGGTGAGTCTCTTCACATCTCTTTAACACCCTGTCAAGGTTAGCTAAATACAAATCGAATTAATCACCAAAAATAGAAAAATTATCCATAAACACCTCCATGATATTCTCAATTGAGTCAGAAAATATTGCTATCATGCAACGTTGAAAAGTGGCGGGTGCATTACACAACCTAAAAGGCATGCGTCTATATGCAAATGTGCCATAAGGACATGTAAATGTGGTTTTCTCTTAGTCCTCAGGATAGATAAAAATCTGATTATAGCCCAAGTACCCATCAAGAAAACAATAATAGGTGTGGCCAGCTATTCTCTCTAGCATTTGATCAATGAAGGGAAGGGGAAAATGATCCTTCCCAGTAGTATTATTTAACTTTCTATAATCGATACACACTCTCCACCCATCTACCACTCTCTTAGAAATAAGCTCTCCTTCATCATTCTCTACCACAGTCATCCCACTCTTCTTTAGTACACATTGCACTAGACTAACCCACTCACTATCGAAAATAGGCTATATAATTTTTGCATCTAGTAATTTCACTATTTCCTTCTTTACTACCTCTTTCATATTTGGGTTTAGCCTCATTTGCCTCTCAGCTATAGGTTTGTGCCCATCCTCCATATGTAACCTATGCATGATAATAGAGGGGCTAATTCCCTTTACGTCATAAATTTGCCACCCTAATGCACTAACTCGCCCCCTCACTACCTCACACACCCTCATCTCTTGCTCAATACTCAGTTTATTAGATATTATGATGGGTAATGTGTTATTTTCATTTAAGAATGTATATCTCAAATGATTTGGCAATAGTTTGAGTTATAATTTAGGGAGTTTTTCTATGGATGGAGGTGTAGGGTTATCACTTCTAACTAAAAGGTCAAGTTTAGTGAACATGTTCTCATCCTCATCCTTAGTGTCAATAGCGTTCCACTCTTCATCATCACTATCATAGAGTGAAAATTTTTTATGCACAATACAATCATCTAATGATGCTATTTTTATGTATGTTTCATCATATAAGGGATATTTCATGAGTTTAGACATAATAAATTCAACACTCTCATCCCCTACCCTTAGAGTGAGCTTGCCCTCATGCACATCAATTAAGGCCCTACCAGTATTAAGAAATGGTCTACCTAATATCAATGGACATTGTCTATCCTCCTCAAAATCTAAGATAACAAAATCAACGGGAAAGATAAACCTGTCCACTTTGACCAGAACGTCCTCCACCACTCCATATGGCCTTTTGATTGAATGATCCGCCAATTGCAATTTTATGTTGGTTACCTTGACGTCTCCTAATCCAAGTTGTCTGAAAATAGAAAAAGGCATCAAATTAATGCTAGAACCTAAGTCACATAAACAACATGAAAATTCATTAGTGCCAACAATGCATGGAATTGTGAAACTCCTAGGATCCTTTAATTTGGTAGGAATTTTTCTTAAGATGATCGAGCTACATGTCTCTCCTAATGGCACTGTCTCATTGTTGTCCCATGTACACTTATTTATGATTATCTCCTTTAAGAACTTAGCATACTTGGGCATTTGCACTAATGCCTCCACCAATGGAATGTTAATCTGAAGTTTCTTGAAAATTTCCAGAAATTTAGAAAATTTCTCGCCATCTTTTTTCTTCTTCAACCTATGGGGGAAAGGAATTTTAGGTGCTAGTGGTGGGGATGAACTTGGCACCTTGACTTCAGTTGTCTCTACACCTTTACCCATAGTTTCCTAATCTTCCTTTGCATTTGAATCCTATTCTACAATAACCTTTTCAGATGTGGCCTCATTTTTTACCTCATTCTTTGATTTCAGCTCCTTACCACTACGTAGAGTGAGAGCCTTGACATCTTTTGGATTTGTCTCGGTATTGCTAGGAAGATTTCCTTATCCTTTTGTGGTCATGGCATTAGCTAGCTGTCCCAACTGAACTTAGATGTTATGAATCAAAGAGGAATGATTCTTTGCAATATGATCAAACTTCACCTCCATCCTCTTTTGATTCTCATATTGGCTCGATATTTTGGTAGTGATGGCATCAAAAAATTTATCTAATTTATTCCCCATGGATGCCATCCTATTGTGTTATGGTTGTTGAAACCCTGGGGGACTTTGAGCCTTTGCCATGTTATTTGGTGCAGCCATGTTATTATTGTTACTCCGTGAAAAATTTGGGTGGTTACGCCATCCCGGATTATATGTGTTGGAGTAGGGATTATTAGCTTGCCTCCCTTGAAATTGGTTGCCCACATAGTTAGCTTGCTACACACCATTGTATCTATAATTTCCTGCATTACAAAAAATAAATTCATCACCCATATTGCCCAACATATGACATTGCTCACCTTGAAAATTCATAGGGGCTGCATTGGTCTTGTGTGAAAGGTTGCCTAATTGCTTGGAAAGTATAGAAATTTGTGCTTGAAGGGATGTCACACCATCCACTTCAATCTTGCCTGCCGCCTTAGGTGCAATTGATCTTTTCTTCGGCCACAAATAACTATCAAATGCTATAGTCTCTAGGATTGATGTTGCCTCATCTACCGTCTTCCTCATCAATGAACACCCAGCCTTAGAATTAATGGAATCACGAGTAGCCGATGTAACTCCATTGTAAAAGATATGAATGATCACATCTCTAGGCAATCCATGATGTGGACAAATCCTCTGCAAATGGGTAAATCTCTCCCATGCCTCACTCATTGACTCATGTTCAAATTGCTGAAAAGAGGTTATCTCTGTGAAAATTTTGGCCGTTTTTTAAGGTGGAAAATATTTAGCAAGGAAAGCTTTTGCTAAATCATCCCATGTCATGAATGAACCAGTCGGTTGTGTTTTCAACCACATCTTGTCCTTATCCTTAAGTGAAAAAGGAAATAGGTGTAGCCTCAATGCATCTTCAGTCACACCGTTTATCTTAATGGTGTCACAGAGCTCTAAAAATTCAGCAATATGGTCATTGGGATCCTCTTTAGTCATGCCAAAGAACTAAACCGTATTCTGAATTATCTGAATCAAGGATGGTTTGATCTTAAAATTGTTGGAATTGATGGATGGCCTAGCAATGCTACGTTGAGTACCACCCAATCCTAGCATAGATGTATCCAACAGAACCCTATAATCAGCCTGACCATCAACCACCCTGTTGTTGTTATTATTATTGTTCCCATCATCAGCCATCTTAATTGGCTCAAGTGTTCGTGCTTTCTCCTTTGATTTGTCCTTTGTCTATTTTCTGTTTGATTTCTCTAACTTAGTAAGTCCTGACATATATGTAAGCTTCTCCTTTCCTGATCGTCAGGTATTCTGCATGCACCTACAATCAAAACAAGATTAAATAAATGAAAAAAAAATTACTTTAATCCAAAAGAAATATAATTAAATATGGTGTTAAATCGTAATCCTCGGCAATGGTGACAAAAATTTATTTGGTAAAAACTCTGTAAGTATACAGAATCGACAAGTAGTACTAAAGATATCATTCCCACAGAGATTTCAATCTATCCACCTATTAATATATTTCTGATTGTTTAAAGCTTTCAATTGTAATGGTCAATTTTAACTATAATTAACTAAAACTGAAATAAAAATAGAGATCTTAATTGTGAATTCAGTTAACCAAATCTAAAACAACCATTAGGAAATTAATTTACCTCACACTCATTAGCCAAATCTCTTCCCTTAATTCAATTATTCATGCAAATCCTGAGTTATCTAATATCATAATTACTTTTCTCAAAGTTAATTAATCTACTCTGTAATCTTTAACCACGATTATGCAACTCAACTCTCGTTGTAATTACAAACCCTAATCAACCTAATCACAAAGTTTAATCTCCACTATTAAGGAATTAAATCAGTTCAATTTATCTCTAACAATGAATCAACTTAATTTCTGTTTATAGTTCCATTAAAATTTTCATCTCTCAATTCATAATTCCAATTATAATCATGTCAATGCTGGCCAAATATAAATAAGCATTAATCTCAATAAACACAATTTTACATGAATAAAAAAATTTATTGGAAAGGAAAATTTAACTAATTCATGTTCCTTAATCCCTTAATGAATAAAAATTTAGCCTAGCATAATAAAACTAAACTTTAAAGATAAGTAAAAGAAATCCATCACCAATTACAAGAATTAAGAAGAAGAACAAGAAATTCAATCTTTTGATATCTCAAATCTTCAATCTCCAATCTTCATCCTTAATAATACCCTAAAGGTCCTCCTTTTTCTGTTAAAAGATAATTTCCTTCGTGCTCTTTTATTCCTTTTATAGTTCCCCCTTCCATTTCCTCTAGATTAGAGTTTAAAGAAGTCAATCTAATCATGTCTCTTCCACACACACGGCCATATTACTGTCCAACACGCCCGTATCTTCCTTGTATGCAACATCCGGACACCTACACGGCCATGTCCCGAGCCATGTCTCAAGTATGTAAAATCAACAGCACACCACACAGCCTGACACACGGGCATGTCCCAACCCGTGTTCAGAGTATCCAAATCTTCTAGCAGCATACACAGGCAGACACACAGTCGTGTTGTTGCCAGTGTTCATAATAACTTCAAAAATTGACTTCATTTGCTTCTAATCTTCGATTAATCTGCATCCAACCTTGATTAATGATCTATAAACATAAATAATCTATCTAAACATAAATTAATCACAATTAATCACAAAATTAACATAAATTTCATACCTAAAACATAACAAAATATACCTCAATCAGGGGGAGTATTAAGGAATTTTGTTATAGAATATGTAAATATATTCTTTCCCAAGTTAGCATAGATAAAATCTCACTAATTTAGCTCATCTTTACTTTCTAGTCTAAGAATTAGCATTGTTAGTTTCTTATACAAAATTGCACATGTCTATATATTCTGTATTATTACTCTTGTGAAAAAAAACACAAAATCTTTCTCCATTTTTCATATAAGGACTTTTTCAAAAAATAGATATTATTCTATATATTTTGCATTTTGGAGTATTTTTAATAGATTTGACGGGATATATTATTATTAATTTTAATCTTTATTTTATTTAATTAAATTTAGGAGATTCATTGGAATACTGATTTATCTTATAGTCACAAGACCATATATAGTCTATTCAGTCCAAACATTAAATCAATTCATGCACAAGCCTTGAAAACCTCATCGGGATGTTGCCATTCGGATACTCAAATACATCAAGGGTACTCTTGGACAAGGCTTGTTATTGCCCTGCACCAATAATTTGGCTTTAAAGGTCTTTTATGATTTGGATTGGGCAAGTTATTGCACCACACAAAGATCAGTTACATGATACTACATTTTCTCTAGTCTCATGGAAATCAAAGAAATAAAAAAATGTCTCTGGATCATCTGCAGAAGCCGAATATGAAACACCCCTACAATCATCAATTCCATTAATATACTTAACTAAGGAATTAATAATAGAAGAGATATTACCTCATATACCAGAAAGAGTCTATTAACAACAAACAATCTCATCATATATACACATATATAATATCATTCCAACTTATTCAATACCATAAAAGATGTTATCCATACATACTCAATAATTTTAACTTCAGATGCTGATAGCAAGGTAATAAGCTTACTGTACCACTGATTGTGCACAAATTGTCATTAGTTTAGGTTGTATTTTAGTGTGCATTTGTGTGTAATTTAGGTGATTTAAGTGCTTTGATGTTTGGTTTTTCTTGATAAATGGATTGTAGGTACAAAAGGGACATGGAAGATAAATTTGGGTGCTAATTATATAAAAATCTAATGACAGCTATTTCCCATTTGTTGCATGTGTTGGCCACATGAAGGAATAGAAGGGGAGACAAAAGGGGGCTGTTTGCTGCAGAAAAATGAGAGCTTTTGGGAGGACTTTTGCTGCAGTTTTATGGGGCTGGTGCAGAGGAGCAGCTGCTCCAAGGGAGCTGCTGCTCCAAGGGGGCTGGTTGCTCCATAGGAGCTGTTGCAGAGGAGAAGGGGTTGCTATTTATGGATAGGGTTACTGCAGAAAGTGAGAAGAAAGAAGGAGAAGAGGAAGAAAATGACAAACTCCATTGAATAACTCTAGCTAGTTTTCTTCTCTCAACTCTTGTCTTTCCTTTTCTTTTTGTATTAGAACTATGAATTTTTATTTGTTTGAGTTGTTGATTGGTATGATTTTGGCCATGTTGCTAAACTCTTGTTGTTATGGATTATGATTCTTACTGGATTTGGTTTTTAAATTCTATCTTCCATAAATCACCTCTTGTGTTCATTGTGCTTAATGCTTACTTGATATTGAGAAATAATCATAGCTTGATTATATTTAGTTTTACACATTGAGAGATGGTGAAATTAATAGACCCATGAACATAAAAACTAATTGATTCAGATTAGAGATAATCAGATTGATTGATTCTATTGCAATTGTGATCGTGGCTTGTAATGAATATCCATGGTTGTATAATGAGGGTGACAGCAATTCATATTAACGTTGATGATTGGTTACAAGTTAGTTAGTTAGAGCTTGAGAGAGTTTAATTAACACTTAAGATGGAAATTGTATGAGGGATTAGCATGATGAGTTTATGAGCTGATTCAAGTGTAGATGATTAATTCTTAACAAACCAATTATTTCTCAATTTGTTGAGCTTTTTTGTATCTAATAATTTTAGTCATCATATTTCAATATAATTGCATAAAGTGTTCACTATGCCTATTTTATAAATGATGTTTAGTCAGAGTTGATAATTGAGAGATATTAATTCTAACAGACCTATGAATGCTTGTTGAATGGTTTATGGCTAGAGATAGCTTAAATTTAATTCAATTCTATTTGAGTGTGCTTCATGATTTATTTTTCGTAATTATTGAGGCTTTGAATCAATGAGAGTTGTTTAAAGTTATTTTTAATTGTTAGAGATAAATTAGGTGATTTTTGCTTGAGAGAAACTAATTTCCATTTTAGAAAACTCAGGATTTGCAACGTATCGATTGAACCATTGATTGAATTGTTGGAGAAGAATTGAATGAAACAATCCCCTACCTTCTCACTATCCTTGTTAATTTAGTTTGGTAGTTTAATTTCTTTAGTCTAGAATTTAAATAATCTTGCCTTAGGAACTGAATTTTAATTGTAGCTTTAAACAATATTTCGATAGGATCGAGTGGTGATTAGGCTAGGCAATCCTCGTGGGATCGACAACTCTACTTACTCTATATTACTTGTGGACTCTGTGCACTTGCGAATTTTAACCAATAAGTTTTTGGTGCCGTTTCTGGGGAATCGCAATGGCTTAACATTATGAATGGTTCTGTCTATCTTGGCTTAAAGCAATTTTTCTTTTCAATTGTCAAAATTTTCATGTGTGTGCATGATTGAATTTTATGTGCATGTGTGTTTATGTTTGAAATTTTAGATTACCTTCATAAATATTTTTGCTTACTTATTTGGATAAATTTATTTTATTATTTTTGTTTAAGTTAAAAAAAAAATTTATGTCGTAGGGCACTGGCTCTCGTCAGTGCCTGGCGCGCGCTAGACCTGCCTCTGCATCCCAGCTGTGAGTTGCAGTTGTTGGAGCTCACCAACTGCAAGAAGGAAAAACAATTTGTGCCCAGCAACCAGGCCAACGCTTGGCTGCTAGGCGAGCATGCTGGCCAGGCAGCAGCTGGTGAGGGCTAGCTGAGGCCCATAAAAAAAATTGTTTCTTTTCTTTTTCTCTTTATATATATATAAAAAAAATAAAAAAAAATTCTTTCTTTTCGTTTTCTTTTTTTCCCCTTTCCCTTTCTTTATTTTTCCTTCAATTTTATTTTCTTATTGTATACCTCACTATTTCTTTGTTCTTCTTTTCCTATTATAAGGAGACACAAGCAAAAGGTTTACTAAGGAAAGACTCCTTCGTCTACACCATCATTTCTAGAGTCATCAATTAAAGGGAAGTCCTAAATCACCCATTTTCTTTTCATTCCTTTCGCATTTAATTTACATTATTTTTCCTTGTGTGGATGGGTGTGTACTCACATTGCGGACAATGTGAAATTTAAGTGTGGGGGGATGCAATGCATTTAGTTCATGTTTCATGCATATTTCACTTTGCATTTTCATGCATTTGCATAGTTGTATAATCAAACTTCTTCATTTGAATTCTTGCAATTCATCTATACCACGAGCTATTCATATAGCAATTATTTTTCTTGATCATGTATCATAATCTTCATCTAATGCTTAGTTCTAGCTTTTAAGCTAAATTGATAACTTGAGGTTGAGGATTTTATACTTTCAATGAACTTAATGCCTATCTTGCCTTTTGTATATGTGAACTTTACGAGTTAAGATTGAAAAATATATAGAGGTAGAATAAGTGAATTTATGGCATAAAAAATTAATTAATTTATGAAAAAAAATAATAATAAAAAAATTGTGATATGGAGCGTAAAACGCGCTCACAAAAAGGTGAGATGGAGCGTAAAACACACTCATCAAAAAGCGAGATGGAGTGTAAAATGCACTCGCAAGGTAGTTATTTTGTGCTTAATTTTAGAAATTGCTATGAATGCACACTATTCAACTTATTATATCATTCTTAGTTTTAGCTTGCAAGTTCATGAATGCAAATTGGCAAGTTAGATTTTCACTTGGTAACATATACATCCTCAAGCTTGAGCTATCATAAATTTGGTTTTAAAATATGAACTTTGTATTAGTTAAAGATTATATTGTATGCCTAAGTAAAGTTGCCAATGTGTGTAGTTCTTGATTTTGATGAATTGTTCTTAAGGTCTTGCTTGAGGACAAGCAAGGATTCAAGTGTGGGGGTATTTGATTATGCACAAATTGTCATTAGTTTAGGTTGCATTTTAGTGTGCATTTGTGTGTAATTTAGGTGATTTAAGTGCTTTGATGATTGGTTTTTCTTGATAAATGGATTGTAGGTACAAAAGGGACATGGAAGATAAATTTGGATGCTAATTATGTAAAAATCCAATGGCAGCTATTTTCCATTTGTTGCATGTGTTGGCCACGTGAAGGAAGAGAAGGGGAGATAAAAAGGGGCTATTTGCTGCAGGAAAAGGAGAGCTTTTGGAAGGACTTTTGTTGTAATTTTACGGGGCTGGTGCAGAGGAGAAAGAGGAGCAGCTGCTCCAGGGGGGCTGGTTACTCCATGGGAGCTATTGTAGAGGAGAAGGGGCTACTGTCCATGGATGGGGCTGCTACAGAAAGTGAGAAGGAAGAAGGAGAAGAGAAAGAAGATGGAAAACTTCATTGAAGAACTCTAGCTAGTTTTCTTCTCTCAACTCTTGTCTTTCCTTTTCCTTTTGTATTAGAACTATGAATTTTTATTTGTTTGAGTTGTTGATTAGTATGATTTTGGCCATGCTAGGCTAAACTCTTGTTGTTATGAATTATGATTCTTGCTGGATTTGGTTTTTAAATTCTATCTTCCATAAATCACCTATTGTGTTCATTGTGCTTAATGTTTGCTTGATATTGAGAAATAATCATAGCTTGATTATATTTAGTTTTACGCATTGAGAGATAGTGAAATTAATAAACCCATGAATACGAAAATTAATTGATTCAGATTAGAGATAATCAGATTGATTGATTCTATTGCAATTATGATCATGGCTTGTAATGAATATCTATGGTTGTATGATGAGAGTGACAGCAATTCATATTGACATTGATTATTGGTTATAAGTTAGTTAGTTAGAGCTTGAAAGAGTCTAATTAACACTTAAGATAGAAATTGCATGAGGGATTAGTATGATGAGTTTATGAGTTGATTCAAGTGTAGATGATTAATTCTTAACAAACCAATTATTTCTCAATTTGTTGAACTCTTTTGTATCTTATAATTTTAGTCATAATCTTTCAATATAATTACATAAAGTGTTCATTGTGCCTATTTTATAAACGATGTTTAGTCAGAGTTGATAATCAAGAGATATTAATTCTAACGGACCTATGAATGCTTGTTGAATGGTTTAAGGCCAGAGATAGCTTAAATTTAATTCAATTCCATTTGAGTGTGCTTCATGATTTATTTTTCACAATTATTGAGGCTTTGAATTAATGAGAGTTTTTTAAAGTTCTTTTTGATTGTTAGAGATAAATTATGTGATTTTTGCTTGAGAAAGACTAATTGCCATTTTAGAAAACTCAGAATTTTCAACATATTAATTGAACCATTGATTAAATTATTGGAGAAGAATTGAGTGAAATAATCCCCTACCTTCTCACTATCCTTGTTAATTTAGTTTGGTAGTTTAGTTTCTTTAGTCTAGAATTTAAATAATCTTGCCTTAGGAATTGAATTTTAATTGTAGCTTTAAACAAGATTTTGATAGGATCGAGTGGTGATTAGGCTAGGCAATCCTCGTATGATCGACAACTCTACTTACTCTATATAACTTGTGGACTTCGTGCACTTGCGGATTTTAACCAATAACCACTATTACCTACCACCAAGAATTTCTATAATTTAGTACCAATACATTATCTAACAATTAATCTAATGAACTATCATCACAACCACTTATTAATTTACATTTACAATGACTAACTTCTAATATAATATCATCAGATGCTTTTAAAGCATTTTTAACTTAATACCGCACAACTCTATCATGACTTTCCCATGATCATATTCATAACAAATTCAAGATGGCAAGAAACATCCTTAACATAATAATATTTCATAAATATAATAATATCAATATCATATGCTACATAACTATCAAACTTAAATAAGACATATATACATCATAAATATATACAAATAGAAGAGTACTAAATGCCCATATAAATGATATAAAAGAGATACATCAAATATAGCCCTGACATCTCTCTCAAGTACATCAGATCCCAGTCTGATAGGATAGTTGATGAGTGTGAAAAACACATGTTTTAAGCACTCCATTCTATTGCATTTTAGTTTCTTTTAGTTGCATTAGTTAGTTACTTTGTAGTTAATTTATTTAGTTTAATTGTTTTATCTTAATTACTAGTATTTATTTGTTTTTAGATAAATCTTTTATGTTTTTATGTTTTAGGATGCCATTGGATGAAGATAGGATCAATTCTGGAAGATTGGATAGGCTAAGGACTCAAGATAAAGCCTTATCTATGTTGGGATGCATGAGGACATGTTTAGAGCCAAATAAAGATTGTAAAATGCCATGTTACAGGTGGCACGGCCGCGCCACATTCGTGCACGGCCGTGCACTACCTTTTTGAAAGGATAATGATGAGTTATGGCTTATTTAAGGAACTCCGAAGGCAGCCACGTAAGCCTATTTGATAACCTACGGAAGAAGGACTTTGAGCTGAAGATTTGAAGGATGAATGTCTATCTTCTATCCTTT